>JZKD02S1591667.1:544527-603600 GCA_000966675.3 Picea glauca
AGATTCCCTAAATACATGAGGAAAGAATGATTGTCCGAGAGAGATGCTGGATATTTGAAAGGATTTTGGTGATATGGAATGTGGGGAGTTATGGAAGGAACTTGATGAGACATAATTCACTTATTCATAAAAAGGAAAAGACACTTTCCAAGAATATCTATCTTCATTTTTTCGTTTATTCATCTTCTTCATTCACAATAAGAAAAGACACTTTCCAAAAATATCTATCTACATCTTTTCGTATATTCATGCTCTTCACAATAAGAAAAGACACTTTCCAAGAATATCTATCTACATCTTTCTAGTTACTCATTATGTTCTTCACACACAATCATAGTGTTAAAAGACACTAAGCATTGGCTCTATTAATGGATATTTCTAATCAATTTTTCCATTTCTATTAATTTGTTGCACGGGTGTAATTTCTATTAATTTATTTCACGGGTGTAATGGGTATTATGGAGGATTGATCCAATAATCAATAATGACATGAATAGTGGGGGTTGAATTTCATAAGCAATGTTGTAGTTTAATGTTGGTATGTCATTTCAACTCATAAGACTTTGCTATAATTCGTCAATGAATAATTTCCTTTAAATTTTGAGTTTTTAAGTCATTGCAGTGTTTGTTATTACAATTTTTTCTTTACACAGTTTTGTAATAGCCTAGAATATTCATCCTATTATAAGTTTGTTTATTAGGTATCTGTATTGTTATGTGTTATTTTAGAGACGAAAAAATTTAGGAAAAAAGTAAATAGATCCATATAATTTAATTCTTGACATCTATCACATATTCCTATTTTCTTGGTGAAACTATTAAATTTGGTATTGTAAAATTTTTTTTTTTTTTATTTTTTTTACAAAAACTGAAACATGTTTTATGATGCAGACCCCCTATCCTTCCTGAGGGTTGTGTGACCTCCTGGTCAGGATCTTTGATTCTAGATTCGGAACGGTTCTCCTGGTCCCAAAAGGGAACCTCTAACACTAAAACCACAGGTCCTTTCTCTTTGTTTTTCTCGCACCACCAAGTGTCAGGCTCAAACTCCCCACCTCTCGTGACTGTAGGCACAGCCACGGACTTAGCCCAAAAGGCGCGTCCCAGAAGTTGCCTCGCATTTCAGGGTTCTGGGGTTCCCAATTTAGCGACCCCTCGACTCTGCAAGTCCCGAAAGCCAATGAGGGCTAACGGAGTGGGTTCCTCCCTCTCCTATGTTCATGTGACCACATGCTCGTGAACACCCTTTCCTCCACAAGGCGCGCTCAACTCCTCCTTCTCGAATGCCGAAAGCATGATGCGTGAGATCTACGACCCAGATCAATCCCAGGCCGACGACTACAATCGTTTCGACGTTTTGCGTTTCACGACTTCGCCCTGTACGAGGTTCAGTTACTCCTCCACTCGATCGTCGAATGTCAAATGCCGAAGAACCCCTCACTGCAAAGCGATGACTCTAAGCCTCCAAAGATCTGACGGCTCAGATATTTTTGAGATTTCTCTCGTCGAGAGTTTTGCTCTTGCTCCTTGTGTTCCTGGTTGTCAATATGGCGTAATGTTCCGCACCACCAATCAACGTCTCTTGTTCCTCCTCCCGATCAATGACTATGCTTGAATTGGTGTCTCCCCTTGAAGACTCTCCACCGTCCGTTCAAATTTTCGTGAGTCTTCCCCCCTGGACATATGCAACATTAACATCTACGCCTCTTTCTTTGATTAGAAGGTTGTTGATTCTCCTCCGTGATCCAACGAGTGACAACGATCTTCCTTCCGAGCTTTTTACTTCTCAAACTTAGAAGATTTTCTAAGTCTCTGAAGGTTCTCCCTCGCTCTTCCTAGTGAATGGGTTCCTAGATCTCGATAACACTCTCTAGAGTGTTATTCCTCCTAAGATTTGTCTGTTGTAGACTTTCAATTTCCCACGCACTCCTTGCGTCTAAGGGATCTCGATAGCTCATATCTACGGAATTTCTAACAGAGAAATTCCTCCCGATCTCCTTCCACTCCTCTCTAGCTCGATGCACACCTTGCAGAGTTTCAAATGCAGAGAAACAATTGAACTAGAACACTAACATGCATAGTTCCATTCACTTTCTCATGAAAGCAAAAATGACAGGAAAACACACACAGTCCACACACCATACATTTGGATCAGTTTTCCTTTTCTTATATTCACAAGTGTCAAAACGACTACAAAACATATTTTGATTACAATAGCTTTGAAAGCTTGGGGCTTCTGCTAACTTGCAGTCCCCTCAGACTATTCTCCCCTATCTTACAACTCTCCCATCTGGGCATAAAACTTCTACTTATCTCAAAAAGATTTCTAGGGCTTCCCCTAGCTACTTGCCTACTCTAAAATTCACCCTATGCTATCTTAGTCCAGTCACACTTCAGAGCCGTAGTGGAAACACCTGCTCCAATTTCGATTTTCAAAACATGCCTCAAAGGGTAAAATTCGACACTAGTTCAAGCGCGCCGCCAAAGGTAAATTCTTGTGCTGAGTTAAGGAGGATTTCAAAATCGGTTGCAGCTACTAATGTTGAAGTTATGGAAGAACTCCCACGTGCTGAGTGGTTCTACCTCTGCGTGCTTCCCAATGATGCTCCTGCATCATACTCCGCTTGACAAAATTTCATGGACTCCTATCCATGAGCTCCTCTACTGATTTTCCCTGCTTCTGGATAGCAACTTCATTTTCCCAACTAGCATCTTCGATTGGGTGTCCCTTCCATTTGACCAGATACTCAAAATAGGTTTTCCTTCTGGTCTTCTTGCCAATCCTCTGATCAACAATTTTCTCCATTTGCAGATTTTCTGCCACAGGCATCTGTTTCTCCCACTGAATATTTTCTTGAGCTTCTGACCCTTCTGTGTCATCTTTCCTGTATGGATACAAGTCTGAAACATTGAATATGGGCGAAATACCCACACCATCTGGCAGCTCAATCTCATAGGTGTTTTTATCAAACTTTCTCAAGATGTTACAGTGTCCTATCTTTTTCATCTTCAACTTGTTGTATGTTCCCCTAGGGAACCTTTCCTTCCTGAGATGTGCTAAAATCTTATCTCCTACTTAAAATTGAAGTTTCCTGCGATGCTGATCAACTCTGTGCTTGTATTTCTGGTTATAACTCTCCAACTGTCCTTTGATCTAGCTATGGAGTTTCTCCATCTTTGCAACAAAATCCTCTACTCCAACGCTCCTGATCTCACCCTATTCCAAGTCTCTCAACTCAGATACTCTCGGTGGTTGATTCCATATAGTATTTGGAATGGGCTCCTTCCATTGCTCCTGTTTGGTGAATCGTTGTATGCAAATTATGCTTGTGGCGGAATCTGATCCCATTGGTTATGATGTTCAGTAATTAGACTCCTTAATAAATTCCCCAAACTTCTATTTACCAATTCAGTCTGCCCATATGTCTGAGGGTGATAAGATGAGTTGAAGGACTAATCCGTCCCCATCTTCTTCCACAATGTCCTCCAAAAGTGACCAACAATTTTTGTGTCTCTGTCCAAGACAATGCTCCTAGGTAGGTCGTGATGTCTCACAACTTCTTTGAAAAATAGATTTGCAACATGTGTTGCATCATTGGTCTTCTGGCATGGGATGAAACGTGCCATCATTGAAAATCTATCCACCACCACAAATATGGAATCAAATCCTTATTGTGTTCTTGACAATCCCAACACAAAATCCATGCTTATTGCATCCCAAGGCCTCTCTAGTATTGTTAATGGTTGATACAACCCAGTGTTCTGTATTTTCCCCTTTGCAGGTTGGAAGATTCTACATCTGTTCAAAAAATTTATCAGCTATGTTCTCATACCTGGCCAATAGTATGAGTAACTATGAAAATGTTTTATCATATCCAAAATGTCCAGCCAATCCTCCACTGTGTTTTTCCTTCAGAAGATTGTCCCTTATTGAACATTTTGGTATGCACAACTGATTTCCTATGAAGAATAGTCCTTCCTGAATCATGTACTCTATCCACTGACTTTTATATCTCAACATTAGCACATGCTTCATATGTCTCCTTGAAATCTACATCATCATGATACATGTCCTTAAGGTGTTCAAACCCTAAGGTCTTCACCTAGAATTCCCGCATGATCAAACATCTCATGCTTAATGCATCACGAACCTTGTTAGCATTCCCAACAATATGTTTTATGGAAAAAGTAAAATTTTGCATAAATTCAACCCATTTTGCATGCCTCTAATTCAGTTTTTCTTGTCTGGTTATGAATTGTAAAGCTTGGTTATCGCTATACAAGACAAACTCTTGTGGGACAAGATAATGCCTCCATTTCTTTAATGCTTGAATTATGGCATAGAACTCCTTGTCATATGTGGAGTATTTCTTCTTAGTCTCATTCATCTTCTCACTGAAATAGGCAACAGGTCTGTTATCCTGACTCAAAACTTCTCCTATTGCAACTCCACTTGCATCACATCTTACCTGAAATGTCTTCTCAAAATTCAGCAAGATCAAAATTGGTCATTATGTTATCTTCTCCTTCAGTATATTAAATCTCCTTTCAACCTCCTCTGTCCATTTAAAGGACTTGTGTCGCTTCTTCACTGTATCCATCATTGGCGCACAAATTCCACTGAAGTCTCTAATGAAATTACTATAGAAGCTCACTAATCCATGGAATCTCCTTACCTCGAACATGCTTCTTGGTAATGACCATTCTCTGATTGCTTCCACCTTCTCTAGATCCATCTTCAGTTCATTCAAAGAGATCACAAAACCTAAATAAATGAGTTTTGTCTTCATAAAAGAGGACTTCTTCAAATTGATTAATAGTTTCTCCTACTGTAGCCTCCTCATTACCAGCGTTAGGTGCCTCAAATGCTCCTCTTTAGTCCCCATAAAGATCAGTATATCATCCAGATATACAACCACGGACTTGCCAATGAAATCTTTCATAATTTCATTCATCAACCTCATAAAAGTACTCGGGGCATTTGTTAAGCCAAATGGCATAGACATCCACTCATATAGACATTCATTTTTCTTAAAGGTTGTTTTCCATTCATCACCTTCTCTCATTCTAATCTGGTGATATCCACTTTTCAGATCTATTTTAGAAAATAAATTTGCTCCACTTAAGAAATCCATTAAATCATCCATTCTTGGTAAAGGAAATTTGTACCTGATGGTGATCTTGTTGATGGCTCTCGAGTCTGTGCACATTCTCCATCCTCCATATTTCTTTGGGCTCAACACAGTTGGTAATGTGCATGGGCTCAAACTTTCTCTGACCAAACCTTTGTCTAGCAATTCTTAGACTTGGTTATTCACCTCCTCATTCTCTCGAGGTGTTAATCTGTACGTTTCTTTGTTCGACAGACTTTCTCCTGGTATCAATTCAATATGATGATTGATACTCTTGATGGGTCGCAGTGAGTTTGGAATGCCATCCACCACTATATCAACAAAATTATCCAGCAACTCTTGAACTTCTTCAGGAAAATCATCCATTGATGTACTCATAAGGATGACTCTGGGCTTCCTCACCATAGTGAACTGCATCTCCTGTTCTTCCTTGACTTATTTCATGAGTTCCTTACCACTCATGAGTAGTATGCCTGTGTTGGCTTCCTCTTTTAGTCTCTTCTCCTCCATTGGCAGTAACATATGCATCCTACCACTCTTCTCTAGTGTATATGTGTTTTTCCTCCCATCATGAATGATATTTCTGTCAAACTGTCATGGCCTTCCCAATTGAATATGGCATATGTCCATGGGGATTACATCATACATGATTTCATCTTTATAACCTTCTATCTTAATTTCAACCAAGCATTGTTTAGTAATCATTACCTGGTGTCCTTTTTGAAACCATGAGACTTTGTATGGCCTTGGATGTGCGACTGTCTTCAACTCCAATTTCTCCACCATCTTTGTGGATACTAGGTTGTTAGTACTCCCACTGTCAATGTTCACCTTTCATGCTCTATCCTTAGTCTTGCAAGTTGTCCTGAAGAGACTGTTTCTGTGCGCTGGCTTTTCAATTTCTGCCTCTGGTTTCAAGAGAACTTTTCTCAACATTAGGGATTCTCCATCCTATGCTCCCTCTGCCTCAACATTTCTTTGTTGGGCTTCTGATATGTGAGCTTCTCCTCTACCCTCTTCTTCTCGGGACATTCCCAAGACATGTGCCCTATCTTTCCATAGTTATGGCACCTGACTCCTCCTCTCCCTCTTCCTCTAGAAGAGTTTCTTCCACCACCTTTTCTTTCTCGAGAACTCCGTCCTCATTTCGAATGACTGTGTGGTTTCTTAGCCTCATCCTTAGAATGATGTGCTCTTTCACAGTTAAACCCCTTGTTTTTTATTGGGACCGAGCTTTTACCTCTTCCTTGATGACATTATTTTATGGTCAGCTTCTCCTTTGCCTTCAGTGCAAACTGATAAGAATCCTCCATGGTTATGATTGACATCATGATGAGCTCGTCTTGGATATCATATCTCAATCCATTTATATATCTGGCAACTTTTTATTCATCTCCCTCCCTTTGTCCAGTTTTGATGTTTAGCCGATAAAACTCCTCGATGTACTCCTTAACCGTCATCCATTTCTGTCTCAGGTTCTGTAGCTTCCTGAACAGATTGATCTGATAGTCCTTGGGTATGAACTTAGCCTTCATCTTGGCAACCATTCTATCGCAACTCTTTATCCTCTATTTTCCTTTACTTCTTCTCTCAGCCTGCAGTTCGTCCCACCACAGCGCTTCATGCCCTTTTAGCCTAGTGACCACCTGCTTCACCTTCTTCTCTTCATCGACATATTCATAGTCGAAGTGTTTTTCATTGGACCTTATCCAGTCCAACAATTATTTAGCATCAAGATTTCCCTCATATGTGGGAACATCTATTTTAGCTCTGCCTCCCAATCTGGCAATTGCTTTCAGAAAACGTCCTTCTGCAACATCCTCTCCTGTAGCTTCTTCAACCTCAACCTCTTCACTTTATGCATCGCTGACATCCCCAACATTAGTTTCTCTTATTTGCACTGCTTACATTGTTTCCAATATGGCACGAAGCTCTCGCATCTCCCTCTCTATAACATGGTTGGCTAAAGGTGCCTCCTGTATTCTTGGCGGGATTGTGTTGACTACTTGTCACACACAGAGTACAACTCTGAGTTCTATGTCTCTTCCTCTTTCTCTTTCACTTGGAGTCTTTAGATGAAGAACAATCAGCTATGATACCACCTGATGCAGACCCCCTGTCCCTCCTGAGGGTTGTGTGACCTCCCGGTCAGGATATTTGATTCTGGAGCCGAAACAACTCTCCTGGTCCTAAAAGGGAACCTCTAACACTAAAACCACAGGTCCTTTCTCTTTGTTTTTCCCACGCCACCAAGGACCAAGCTCAAACTCCCCACCTCTCATGACCATAGGCACAGCCACAGACTTATCCCAAAAGGCACGTCCCAAAAGACGCTTCACGTTTCAGGATTCTAGGGTTCCTGATGTAGTGACCCCTTGATTCTCCTAGTCCCGGAAGCCGATGAGGGATAACAGAGGGTGGGTTCCTCCCTCTCCTATGTTCACGTGAACACGTGCTCATGACCACCCCTTTTTCCAACGGGCACACTCAACTCCACCTTCCCAGACATCGAAATCATGTCGCGTGAGATCTACATCCCAGATCAATCCCAGGCCGATGGTTATGATCGTTTTGGCATTTCGCGTTTCACGACTTCACCCGACACAAGGTTCGGTTACTCCTCCACTCAATCGTCGAATGCCTAATGTCGAAGAACCCCTCACTGCATATCGATGGCTCTAAGCCTCCGAAGATCTGACGGCTCGGATATTTTCGATATTTCTTTGGTCGAGAGTTTCACTCTTGCTCCTTGTGTTCCTGGTTGTTGATATGCAAAAATGTTCCTCGCCACCGATCAACGGCTCTCATTCCTCCTCCCGATCAACAACTATAGATGAATCGTGTCTCCCCTTGATTACTCTCCACCGCTCGTTTAGACTTTCGTGAGTCTCCCCCCCTGAACATACGTAACGTTAGCGTTCATTCCTCTATCTTTGATCGAAAGGTTGTTGATTCTCCTTTGTGATCCAATGGGTGACAACGATATTCCTCCCGAGCTTTTAACTTCTTAGACTTAGAATATTTTCTAATTCTCTAAAGGTTTTCCTTCGCTCCTCTTGGTGAATGGGTTTCTGGATCTCAATAACACTCTCTAAAGTGTTATTCCTTCTGAGCTTTGTCTACTGTAGACTTTCAATTTCCCATGCACTCCTTGCATCTAAGGGATCTAGATAGCTCAGATCTACGAGATTTCTCACTGAGGTATTCCTCCCAATCTCCTTGCATTCCTCTCTGGCTCGATGCACACCTTGTAGAACTTCAAATGAAGAGAAACAATTGAACTGGAACACTAACATGCACAGTTCCATTCACTTGCTCATGAAAGAAGAAATGATAGGAAAACACACATAGTCCACATAGCATACATTTGGATCAATTTTCCTTATGTTATATTCACAAGTGCCAAAATGGCTACAAACCATATTCTGATTACAATAGCTTTGAAATCTTGGGGCTTCTATTAACTTGCAGTCCCCTTACACTATTCTCCCCTATCTTGCAACTCTGCCATCTGGGCATACAAACTTCTACTTAACTCAAAAAGATTTATAGGGTTTCCCCTGGCTACTTGCCTACTCTAAAATTCACCCTATGCTATCTTAGTCCAATCACACTTCAGAGTTGTAGTGGAAACTCCTACTCCACTTGCGATTTTCAAAACGTGCCTCAAAGGGTAAAATTCAGCACTAGTTCAAGCACGCTACCAAAGGTAAATTGTGGTGTCGAGTTAAGGAGGATTTCAAAATCGGCTGCAGATGCTAACGTTGAAGTTTTGGAAGAACTCCCACGTGCTGAGTGGTCCTGCCTCTGCGTGCTTGCAAATGATCCTCCTGCATCATTTTAAATATAAAAAGGTATAACCGAAGTCACTAGTTTACAAAAAGTGGGGTGTTGGATTGGTGACCCAACAACTAGAAAATCTGAAAGCTTGTTACATGGTCATGTTCCTAAAATACTGTTATTATTGTTTAATAAAGACTAACTAGTCTAGCTATTGTTTGAAAACTACAAATTGGCATAGCCATTGTTACAAAATGTTTCGACTATTGGCAACTCTTACTGCTTCTTTTCCTCTCGAGCTTGAGTTGGTTCTTCTTTTGGAGGCATATCTAGAGTGACATTTAGATCTAGGAGGATCGGGACGTCTCTTCTCTCATCTTCTTCACTTCGGCTTTGTCCTGCTATGTCCTGGGTTCTATTTCTATGCGATTCCTCATGTCTTTCCCCTTACCTTCTCAGGAAATCTACTTCGTCTTGAAGCTGGCTCATTAGAGCTCTGTGTTGAGATAAGGTTTCTAATGTAAAATTTAGAGTGGTGTTATGTGCATCTAGGCGCATGGCCAGATGTTGGGTGGTGAGAAAGTTGTCATCCACCATTTCCTCCTCGTGATCATCATGTCCTCTGCATTGTTCCATGCCGACATTTCCTCTAGATGACTTGGGATGTTGGAGAATTTTGGTGTAAAATTCTCCTGCAGTACCACTGCTACTGCCTGGATGATGACCTTGTGAGTGTTGTTGGGCTTTGACCGATCTTTCTAAGACCACTTCTATTATGCCTGAGATTTTTCTCAACCAATTCCAAACCAATTTCATCTTTTTTCTATCTCCCTATGTAATTCCTCCTCTCTGGTTGTTCCTGTTATGTCTTTTTGACCAACCTATATTCTCATTGTGCTCTTGATTTATGGTCTTCCCCTTGACTATGCTTGTTCGACGATTTATGTGCTCTATACCTTGGCTTGAAATTCTAGGACTCTCCCCATCTCCTGTATTTCTATCTGAGTCACTTGCCTTCCCGTGGGTGTCTAAACATTGAATTGGGCTCTGAGCTCCTTGAATTTCCCATGTGACATCCATTCTTGATCGTGTTAGATGACTCCCCTGGGATAAGGTACACTGTCGTACCATCATCTACATGATTTAGAGCCTTACCTTAATCATTTCTCAATCCTTTAGCGCAAGTTCCATTAATGAAAGGATAAGGGGAGGGAAGGAGGGGCGAGGTGTAGATGACCTCATGTGCATGATCCCACAGGGGATAAACCTTTTGTTGCTTTTAAATCCTTGATTCCCTTATGCGACGTACTACTAATCCCATTCCTGGATTTGGCGAAGTACATTGCTCTCTGGGATTTGTTGGGAATTCATCCTGTCTAGATGTTGCGCTAGAGATTCTTGTGTGCTTGAATGTTGGGTGGGTTTCCTACGTGTATGAGCTTGGGAATTGGAATAGTTAAGGAGGGGATAGAAATGTGGGCCTACCTTGAATTTCCAAGTGTCCTGTGCCTTTACATATGGCTTTGTTATACTTTTCATCTTCTCTCCAATTGTTGACTCAACGAACATGGTAGAAGAAGGGACGTATGCTCAAGATTGTGTCCTTGGTTGTGTCGATGATTCTCTTGATCATTGAGTTATTTGGGTTAGTTATTTTAACAAAGTACTTTACGATCGTCTTGGAGTCCCCTATTATGAACAACTTTTCAATTTGGCGTTCTTTCTCTATTTGGGTCCCTTTGACTAGTGCATATGTCTTTGCTTAATTGCTTCTCGTAGTTCCTAAATTCCATCAATAAGTAACCATCCTTTGTCCTCTAGGGCCGAATAGAACCCCTCCCACACCTACCTCCCATGGATTCCCTTTAGAAGGGCCATCAAAGAACAGTACATGACGTTTTTTAGTATTTAACCAATTTGTGAACTCTTGAGGAGTGTACTGAAGCTGCCAGCATGAACTATTTTTTGGAACGCATAAGGGGGGGGCTTCCTTAAGGTTTAGTTTGTTTAGCCATGCTTATTCTTTTGTTCTCATCAAATCCCCTTCATGTGTGATTTTTTTCTTGGCCGACAAGAATTCACTTAGTTGCCCGATGGCATTTATCGCTACTACCAGGGGGGAAGTGATTTTTCCTTTGAAAATCCTTTTATTTATTTCCAACCAAATTTGCCAGCAAACAAATTTTATCGATGCCTTCCAAGCTCGACTGAAATTTGATTTCCCTTCACGCGATCCTTTGTAATGTTTCACCCATTTTCCTAGCAGGCTTTTGTTGCTTGTTGTACTAGGAATTTGGGGGACTAAATCGCGATAAACATTGTTCATTACCTTTCTAATGAAATTGGAATACAATAACAAGTGATCTGTGCGTTCAAGACTATTAGTACACAAATCACACTTGAACGGGCCCATAAAACCTCTTTTGTTCAAATTATGCCCTGTTAGGATTTTTTTATGAGCTAGTTGCCAACAGAAGATGTTTATTNTGCAACAAAATCCTCTACTCCAACGCTCCTGATCTCACCCTATTCCAAGTCTCTCAACTCAGATACTCTCGGTGGTTGATTCCATATAGTATTTGGAATGGGCTCCTTCCATTGCTCCTGTTTGGTGAATCGTTGTATGCAAATTATGCTTGTGGCGGAATCTGATCCCATTGGTTATGATGTTCAGTAATTAGACTCCTTAATAAATTCCCCAAACTTCTATTTACCAATTCAGTCTGCCCATATGTCTGAGGGTGATAAGATGAGTTGAAGGACTAATCCGTCCCCATCTTCTTCCACAATGTCCTCCAAAAGTGACCAACAATTTTTGTGTCTCTGTCCAAGACAATGCTCCTAGGTAGGTCGTGATGTCTCACAACTTCTTTGAAAAATAGATTTGCAACATGTGTTGCATCATTGGTCTTCTGGCATGGGATGAAACGTGCCATCATTGAAAATCTATCCACCACCACAAATATGGAATCAAATCCTTATTGTGTTCTTGACAATCCCAACACAAAATCCATGCTTATTGCATCCCAAGGCCTCTCTAGTATTGTTAATGGTTGATACAACCCAGTGTTCTGTATTTTCCCCTTTGCAGGTTGGAAGATTCTACATCTGTTCAAAAAATTTATCAGCTATGTTCTCATACCTGGCCAATAGTATGAGTAACTATGAAAATGTTTTATCATATCCAAAATGTCCAGCCAATCCTCCACTGTGTTTTTCCTTCAGAAGATTGTCCCTTATTGAACATTTTGGTATGCACAACTGATTTCCTATGAAGAATAGTCCTTCCTGAATCATGTACTCTATCCACTGACTTTTATATCTCAACATTAGCACATGCTTCATATGTCTCCTTGAAATCTACATCATCATGATACATGTCCTTAAGGTGTTCAAACCCTAAGGTCTTCACCTAGAATTCCCGCATGATCAAACATCTCATGCTTAATGCATCACGAACCTTGTTAGCATTCCCAACAATATGTTTTATGGAAAAAGTAAAATTTTGCATAAATTCAACCCATTTTGCATGCCTCTAATTCAGTTTTTCTTGTCTGGTTATGAATTGTAAAGCTTGGTTATCGCTATACAAGACAAACTCTTGTGGGACAAGATAATGCCTCCATTTCTTTAATGCTTGAATTATGGCATAGAACTCCTTGTCATATGTGGAGTATTTCTTCTTAGTCTCATTCATCTTCTCACTGAAATAGGCAACAGGTCTGTTATCCTGACTCAAAACTTCTCCTATTGCAACTCCACTTGCATCACATCTTACCTGAAATGTCTTCTCAAAATTCAGCAAGATCAAAATTGGTCATTATGTTATCTTCTCCTTCAGTATATTAAATCTCCTTTCAACCTCCTCTGTCCATTTAAAGGACTTGTGTCGCTTCTTCACTGTATCCATCATTGGCGCACAAATTCCACTGAAGTCTCTAATGAAATTACTATAGAAGCTCACTAATCCATGGAATCTCCTTACCTCGAACATGCTTCTTGGTAATGACCATTCTCTGATTGCTTCCACCTTCTCTAGATCCATCTTCAGTTCATTCAAAGAGATCACAAAACCTAAATAAATGAGTTTTGTCTTCATAAAAGAGGACTTCTTCAAATTGATTAATAGTTTCTCCTACTGTAGCCTCCTCATTACCAGCGTTAGGTGCCTCAAATGCTCCTCTTTAGTCCCCATAAAGATCAGTATATCATCCAGATATACAACCACGGACTTGCCAATGAAATCTTTCATAATTTCATTCATCAACCTCATAAAAGTACTCGGGGCATTTGTTAAGCCAAATGGCATAGACATCCACTCATATAGACATTCATTTTTCTTAAAGGTTGTTTTCCATTCATCACCTTCTCTCATTCTAATCTGGTGATATCCACTTTTCAGATCTATTTTAGAAAATAAATTTGCTCCACTTAAGAAATCCATTAAATCATCCATTCTTGGTAAAGGAAATTTGTACCTGATGGTGATCTTGTTGATGGCTCTCGAGTCTGTGCACATTCTCCATCCTCCATATTTCTTTGGGCTCAACACAGTTGGTAATGTGCATGGGCTCAAACTTTCTCTGACCAAACCTTTGTCTAGCAATTCTTAGACTTGGTTATTCACCTCCTCATTCTCTCGAGGTGTTAATCTGTACGTTTCTTTGTTCGACAGACTTTCTCCTGGTATCAATTCAATATGATGATTGATACTCTTGATGGGTCGCAGTGAGTTTGGAATGCCATCCACCACTATATCAACAAAATTATCCAGCAACTCTTGAACTTCTTCAGGAAAATCATCCATTGATGTACTCATAAGGATGACTCTGGGCTTCCTCACCATAGTGAACTGCATCTCCTGTTCTTCCTTGACTTATTTCATGAGTTCCTTACCACTCATGAGTAGTATGCCTGTGTTGGCTTCCTCTTTTAGTCTCTTCTCCTCCATTGGCAGTAACATATGCATCCTACCACTCTTCTCTAGTGTATATGTGTTTTTCCTCCCATCATGAATGATATTTCTGTCAAACTGTCATGGCCTTCCCAATTGAATATGGCATATGTCCATGGGGATTACATCATACATGATTTCATCTTTATAACCTTCTATCTTAATTTCAACCAAGCATTGTTTAGTAATCATTACCTGGTGTCCTTTTTGAAACCATGAGACTTTGTATGGCCTTGGATGTGCGACTGTCTTCAACTCCAATTTCTCCACCATCTTTGTGGATACTAGGTTGTTAGTACTCCCACTGTCAATGTTCACCTTTCATGCTCTATCCTTAGTCTTGCAAGTTGTCCTGAAGAGACTGTTTCTGTGCGCTGGCTTTTCAATTTCTGCCTCTGGTTTCAAGAGAACTTTTCTCAACATTAGGGATTCTCCATCCTATGCTCCCTCTGCCTCAACATTTCTTTGTTGGGCTTCTGATATGTGAGCTTCTCCTCTACCCTCTTCTTCTCGGGACATTCCCAAGACATGTGCCCTATCTTTCCATAGTTATGGCACCTGACTCCTCCTCTCCCTCTTCCTCTAGAAGAGTTTCTTCCACCACCTTTTCTTTCTCGAGAACTCCGTCCTCATTTCGAATGACTGTGTGGTTTCTTAGCCTCATCCTTAGAATGATGTGCTCTTTCACAGTTAAACCCCTTGTTTTTTATTGGGACCGAGCTTTTACCTCTTCCTTGATGACATTATTTTATGGTCAGCTTCTCCTTTGCCTTCAGTGCAAACTGATAAGAATCCTCCATGGTTATGATTGACATCATGATGAGCTCGTCTTGGATATCATATCTCAATCCATTTATATATCTGGCAACTTTTTATTCATCTCCCTCCCTTTGTCCAGTTTTGATGTTTAGCCGATAAAACTCCTCGATGTACTCCTTAACCGTCATCCATTTCTGTCTCAGGTTCTGTAGCTTCCTGAACAGATTGATCTGATAGTCCTTGGGTATGAACTTAGCCTTCATCTTGGCAACCATTCTATCGCAACTCTTTATCCTCTATTTTCCTTTACTTCTTCTCTCAGCCTGCAGTTCGTCCCACCACAGCGCTTCATGCCCTTTTAGCCTAGTGACCACCTGCTTCACCTTCTTCTCTTCATCGACATATTCATAGTCGAAGTGTTTTTCATTGGACCTTATCCAGTCCAACAATTATTCAGCATCAAGATTTCCCTCATATGTGGGAACATCTATTTTAGCTCTGCCTCCCAATCTGGCAATTACTTTCAGAAAACATCCTTCTGCAACATCCTCTCCTGTAGCTTCTTCAACCTCAACCTCTTCACTTTCTGCATCGCTGACATCCCCAACATTAGTTTCTCTTCTTTGCACTGCTTCCATTGTTTCCAATCTGGCACGAAGCTCTCGCATCTCCCTCTCTATAACATGGTTGGCTAAAGGTGCCTCCCATATTCTTGGCGGCATTGTGTTGACTGCTTGTCACACACAGAGTACAACTCCGAGTTCTCTGTCTCTTCCTCTTTCTCTTTCACTTGGATTCTTTAGACGAAGAACAATCAGCTATGATACCACCTGATGCAAACCCCCTGTCCCTACTGAGGGTTGTGTGACCTCCCGGTTAGGATATTTGATTCTGGAGTCGAAACAACTCTCCTGGTCCCAAAAGGGAACCTCTAACACTAAAACCACAGGTCCTTTCTCTTTGTTTTTCCCACGCCACCAAGGACCAAGCTCAAACTACCCACCTCTCGTGACCATAGGCACAACCACAGACTTATCCCAAAAGGCACGTCCCAAAAGACACTTCACGTTTCAGGATTCTAGGGTTCCCGATGTAGTGACCCCTTGACTCTCCTAGTCCCGGAAGCCGATGAGGGATAACAGAGGGTGGGTTCCTCCCTCTCCTATGTTCACGTGACCACGTGCTCATGACCACCCCTTTCTCCAACGGGCACACTCAACTCCACCTTCCCAGACATTGAAAGCATGCCGCGTGAGATCTACATCCCAGATCAATCCCAGGCCGATGGTTATGATCGTTTTGGCATTTCGCGTTTCGCGACTTCGCCCGACACAAGGTTTGGTTACTCCTCCACTCAATCGTCGAATGTCGAATGTCGAAGAACCCCTCACTGCATATCGATGGCTCTAAGCCTCCGAAGATCTGACGGCTCAGATCTTTTCGATATTTCTTTGGTCAAGAGTTTCACTCTTGCTCCTTGTGTTCCTCGCCACCGATCAACGGCTCTCATTCCTCCTCTCGATCAACAACTATAGATGAATTAGTGTCTCCCCTTGATTACTCTCCACCTCCCATTTAGACTTTCGTGAGTCTCCCCCCTGAACATACATAACGTTAGTGTTCATTCCTCTGTCTTTGATCGGAAGGTTGTTGATTCTCCTCTGTGATCCAATGGGTGACAACGATATTCCTCCCGAGCTTTTAACTTCTTAGACTTAGAATATTTTCTAATTCTCTAAAGGTTTGCCTTCGCTCCTCTTGGTGAATGGGTTTTTGGATCTCAATAACACTCTCTAAAGTGTTATTCCTTCTGAGCTTTGTCTACTGTAGACTTTCAATTTCCCATGCACTCCTTGCATCTAAGGGATCTAGATAGCTCAGATCTACGATATTTCTCACTAAGGAATTCCTCCCAATCTCGTTGCATTCCTCTCTGGCTCGATGCACACCTTGTATAACTTCAAATGAAGAGAAACAATTGAACTGGAACACTAACATGCACAGTTCCATTCACTTGCTCATGAAAGAAGAAATGACAGGAAAACACACACAGTCCACATAGCATACATTTGGATCAATTTTCCTTATGTTATATTCACAAGTGCCAAAATGGCTACAAAACATATTTTGATTACAATAGCTTTGAAATCTTAGGGCTTCTGTTAACTTGCAGTCCCCTTACACTATTCTCCCCTATCTTGCAACTCTGCCATCTGGGCATACAAACTTCTACTTAACTCAAAAAGATTTATAGGGTTTCCCCTGGCTACTTGCCTACTCTAAAATTCACCCTATGCTATCTTAGTCCAATCACACTTCAGAGTTGTAGTGGAAACTCCTACTCCACTTGCGATTTTCAAAACGTGCCTCAAAGGGTAAAATTCAGCACTAGTTCAAGCACGCTACCAAAGGTAAATTGTGGTGTCGAGTTAAGGAGGATTTCAAAATCGGCTGCAGATGCTAACGTTGAAGTTTTGGAAGAACTCCCACGTGCTGAGTGGTCCTGCCTCTGCGTGCTTGCAAATGATCCTCCTGCATCATTTTAAATATAAAAAGGTATAACCGAAGTCACTAGTTTACAAAAAGTGGGGTGTTGGATTGGTGACCCAACAACTAGAAAATCTGAAAGCTTGTTACATGGTCATGTTCCTAAAATACTGTTATTATTGTTTAATAAAGACTAACTAGTCTAGCTATTGTTTGAAAACTACAAATTGGCATAGCCATTGTTACAAAATGTTTCGACTATTGGCAACTCTTACTGCTTCTTTTCCTCTCGAGCTTGAGTTGGTTCTTCTTTTGGAGGCATATCTAGAGTGACATTTAGATCTAGGAGGATCGGGACGTCTCTTCTCTCATCTTCTTCACTTCGGCTTTGTCCTGCTATGTCCTGGGTTCTATTTCTATGCGATTCCTCATGTCTTTCCCCTTACCTTCTCAGGAAATCTACTTCGTCTTGAAGCTGGCTCATTAGAGCTCTGTGTTGAGATAAGGTTTCTAATGTAAAATTTAGAGTGGTGTTATGTGCATCTAGGCGCATGGCCAGATGTTGGGTGGTGAGAAAGTTGTCATCCACCATTTCCTCCTCGTGATCATCATGTCCTCTGCATTGTTCCATGCCGACATTTCCTCTAGATGACTTGGGATGTTGGAGAATTTTGGTGTAAAATTCTCCTGCAGTACCACTGCTACTGCCTGGATGATGACCTTGTGAGTGTTGTTGGGCTTTGACCGATCTTTCTAAGACCACTTCTATTATGCCTGAGATTTTTCTCAACCAATTCCAAACCAATTTCATCTTTTTTCTATCTCCCTATGTAATTCCTCCTCTCTGGTTGTTCCTGTTATGTCTTTTTGACCAACCTATATTCTCATTGTGCTCTTGATTTATGGTCTTCCCCTTGACTATGCTTGTTCGACGATTTATGTGCTCTATACCTTGGCTTGAAATTCTAGGACTCTCCCCATCTCCTGTATTTCTATCTGAGTCACTTGCCTTCCCGTGGGTGTCTAAACATTGAATTGGGCTCTGAGCTCCTTGAATTTCCCATGTGACATCCATTCTTGATCGTGTTAGATGACTCCCCTGGGATAAGGTACACTGTCGTACCATCATCTACATGATTTAGAGCCTTACCTTAATCATTTCTCAATCCTTTAGCGCAAGTTCCATTAATGAAAGGATAAGGGGAGGGAAGGAGGGGCGAGGTGTAGATGACCTCATGTGCATGATCCCACAGGGGATAAACCTTTTGTTGCTTTTAAATCCTTGATTCCCTTATGCGACGTACTACTAATCCCATTCCTGGATTTGGCGAAGTACATTGCTCTCTGGGATTTGTTGGGAATTCATCCTGTCTAGATGTTGCGCTAGAGATTCTTGTGTGCTTGAATGTTGGGTGGGTTTCCTACGTGTATGAGCTTGGGAATTGGAATAGTTAAGGAGGGGATAGAAATGTGGGCCTACCTTGAATTTCCAAGTGTCCTGTGCCTTTACATATGGCTTTGTTATACTTTTCATCTTCTCTCCAATTGTTGACTCAACGAACATGGTAGAAGAAGGGACGTATGCTCAAGATTGTGTCCTTGGTTGTGTCGATGATTCTCTTGATCATTGAGTTATTTGGGTTAGTTATTTTAACAAAGTACTTTACGATCGTCTTGGAGTCCCCTATTATGAACAACTTTTCAATTTGGCGTTCTTTCTCTATTTGGGTCCCTTTGACTAGTGCATATGTCTTTGCTTAATTGCTTCTCGTAGTTCCTAAATTCCATCAATAAGTAACCATCCTTTGTCCTCTAGGGCCGAATAGAACCCCTCCCACACCTACCTCCCATGGATTCCCTTTAGAAGGGCCATCAAAGAACAGTACATGACGTTTTTTAGTATTTAACCAATTTGTGAACTCTTGAGGAGTGTACTGAAGCTGCCAGCATGAACTATTTTTTGGAACGCATAAGGGGGGGGCTTCCTTAAGGTTTAGTTTGTTTAGCCATGCTTATTCTTTTGTTCTCATCAAATCCCCTTCATGTGTGATTTTTTTCTTGGCCGACAAGAATTCACTTAGTTGCCCGATGGCATTTATCGCTACTACCAGGGGGGAAGTGATTTTTCCTTTGAAAATCCTTTTATTTATTTCCAACCAAATTTGCCAGCAAACAAATTTTATCGATGCCTTCCAAGCTCGACTGAAATTTGATTTCCCTTCACGCGATCCTTTGTAATGTTTCACCCATTTTCCTAGCAGGCTTTTGTTGCTTGTTGTACTAGGAATTTGGGGGACTAAATCGCGATAAACATTGTTCATTACCTTTCTAATGAAATTGGAATACAATAACAAGTGATCTGTGCGTTCAAGACTATTAGTACACAAATCACACTTGAACGGGCCCATAAAACCTCTTTTGTTCAAATTATGCCCTGTTAGGATTTTTTTATGAGCTAGTTGCCAACAGAAGATGTTTATTGTTGGAAGGTTGTTTGGGTTCCAAATCTCTTTCCAGATGGTTGATTTGGTTGGGATATCCCAACATTCTAGGAGCTACTTGTATATCGAGTTCATTGTATATCCCTCTTTTCCTGAGCTTCTGTCGTCCTTTTGAATAACACGGACTGGGGAAGTTCTAAATATTTCTAGGAGGAAATGTTTGGCTTCTTCTCTCAGGAAGGGGGGTACCTCACCTAGATTCCAACTTTCACAATTACCATTCAAATTCCAATTTGATATATCATACATGGTGGATCTTCCTTTAGTGGACATCCATAGCTTGAATTGATTCAGTGAGGGGATATTTGAGAGTATCCCACTCTATGAATAGTTTTCCTCCTGAATCTTGATTTCTTTTCCGTTTCGTGGGTTACAATTGAGGAAGGATTGTATTAACGAAACAAACGCTTGAATAAGTTTCCATATGGGAGAGCCTTTTTGTCCGATATCTACTTCTTCCACGCATCTTTTCCTATTTTTGGTCATGTACTTGTTGTAGAGTGTTTTTTTCCACTTTTGATTACCCGCCAGATTATCTTTGCTCCTGGAGCTAAGTTTATGTTTTACAGATCTCTTATGCCCAGCCCCCGATTTTCTTTAGGTGCACAGGTAATATCCCAATTAACCATATGGAAAAAAAAATTGTTATCGTTGCCTCCTTGCTAGAGAAATTTTCTTGTGACTTTGGCCAGTTCTTTCTTGACTCCAATTGGAGCGTAGATTGTTGAGAATTGGAAGATTGGGAAGGATGAGAGAACTACTTTTATTAGGACTACCCTTCCTGTTGGGTTTAACCATGTGGCTCCCCATATTTCAAATTGATCTTTTACTTTTTGGAGGATCCCATGCCATGCCTTCCCAGGGAGGGCTTTGATGTTGATCGGTGTACCTAAATAATTGAAGTATTTTTAGTCCATCATGAAGGGGAATTGAAGGATGCGGGATATTCTTTCCATTGTTCCCACTTTAACGTTCCAAGCGTAGATCTGGCTCTTCAGTTTGTTGATACGCCTTCCCGAGGCTTGTTCATACTGGTTGAGGACTAGTTTAAATCTTCAAGCCATTGTTTGGGAGGATCCCCCAAGGAGAAGAGTGTCATCAGAAAATTGGGAGTTTTTTATCCTTTTGACTCCCCTAGCAACTTTCAAACCTGAAATATTTCTAGTTGTCCTTTCTTTCTCCAGTCTTCTTTTTAAAGTTTCTTCCATGATCACATACAACAATGGTGAGAGAGGACACCCTTGTCTCAGACCTCTTGAAGCTTGAAAGAACAAAGATGGGTGGTTGTTGATCAAAGGTGCTATCCACGGGGAAAAAATACAAGCCTTGATCCAGGAGATAAAGGGGCTCTGGAAATCGAATTTTTTTAGCACCTCATAGAGAAATTCATTCTTAACTCTATCAAAGGAATTTTCCATATCTATTTTGATGATCATTCCTTTTTATTTATTCGTTACACTGGTATGGATTTATTCCTAGAACATGATTATGTTGTCCCAGATTTGTCTTTTAGTCACGAATCCNTTAACTTGCAGTCCCCTTACACTATTCTCCCCTATCTTGCAACTCTGCCATCTGGGCATACAAACTTCTACTTAACTCAAAAAGATTTATAGGGTTTCCCCTGGCTACTTGCCTACTCTAAAATTCACCCTATGCTATCTTAGTCCAATCACACTTCAGAGTTGTAGTGGAAACTCCTACTCCACTTGCGATTTTCAAAACGTGCCTCAAAGGGTAAAATTCAGCACTAGTTCAAGCACGCTACCAAAGGTAAATTGTGGTGTCGAGTTAAGGAGGATTTCAAAATCGGCTGCAGATGCTAACGTTGAAGTTTTGGAAGAACTCCCACGTGCTGAGTGGTCCTGCCTCTGCGTGCTTGCAAATGATCCTCCTGCATCATTTTAAATATAAAAAGGTATAACCGAAGTCACTAGTTTACAAAAAGTGGGGTGTTGGATTGGTGACCCAACAACTAGAAAATCTGAAAGCTTGTTACATGGTCATGTTCCTAAAATACTGTTATTATTGTTTAATAAAGACTAACTAGTCTAGCTATTGTTTGAAAACTACAAATTGGCATAGCCATTGTTACAAAATGTTTCGACTATTGGCAACTCTTACTGCTTCTTTTCCTCTCGAGCTTGAGTTGGTTCTTCTTTTGGAGGCATATCTAGAGTGACATTTAGATCTAGGAGGATCGGGACGTCTCTTCTCTCATCTTCTTCACTTCGGCTTTGTCCTGCTATGTCCTGGGTTCTATTTCTATGCGATTCCTCATGTCTTTCCCCTTACCTTCTCAGGAAATCTACTTCGTCTTGAAGCTGGCTCATTAGAGCTCTGTGTTGAGATAAGGTTTCTAATGTAAAATTTAGAGTGGTGTTATGTGCATCTAGGCGCATGGCCAGATGTTGGGTGGTGAGAAAGTTGTCATCCACCATTTCCTCCTCGTGATCATCATGTCCTCTGCATTGTTCCATGCCGACATTTCCTCTAGATGACTTGGGATGTTGGAGAATTTTGGTGTAAAATTCTCCTGCAGTACCACTGCTACTGCCTGGATGATGACCTTGTGAGTGTTGTTGGGCTTTGACCGATCTTTCTAAGACCACTTCTATTATGCCTGAGATTTTTCTCAACCAATTCCAAACCAATTTCATCTTTTTTCTATCTCCCTATGTAATTCCTCCTCTCTGGTTGTTCCTGTTATGTCTTTTTGACCAACCTATATTCTCATTGTGCTCTTGATTTATGGTCTTCCCCTTGACTATGCTTGTTCGACGATTTATGTGCTCTATACCTTGGCTTGAAATTCTAGGACTCTCCCCATCTCCTGTATTTCTATCTGAGTCACTTGCCTTCCCGTGGGTGTCTAAACATTGAATTGGGCTCTGAGCTCCTTGAATTTCCCATGTGACATCCATTCTTGATCGTGTTAGATGACTCCCCTGGGATAAGGTACACTGTCGTACCATCATCTACATGATTTAGAGCCTTACCTTAATCATTTCTCAATCCTTTAGCGCAAGTTCCATTAATGAAAGGATAAGGGGAGGGAAGGAGGGGCGAGGTGTAGATGACCTCATGTGCATGATCCCACAGGGGATAAACCTTTTGTTGCTTTTAAATCCTTGATTCCCTTATGCGACGTACTACTAATCCCATTCCTGGATTTGGCGAAGTACATTGCTCTCTGGGATTTGTTGGGAATTCATCCTGTCTAGATGTTGCGCTAGAGATTCTTGTGTGCTTGAATGTTGGGTGGGTTTCCTACGTGTATGAGCTTGGGAATTGGAATAGTTAAGGAGGGGATAGAAATGTGGGCCTACCTTGAATTTCCAAGTGTCCTGTGCCTTTACATATGGCTTTGTTATACTTTTCATCTTCTCTCCAATTGTTGACTCAACGAACATGGTAGAAGAAGGGACGTATGCTCAAGATTGTGTCCTTGGTTGTGTCGATGATTCTCTTGATCATTGAGTTATTTGGGTTAGTTATTTTAACAAAGTACTTTACGATCGTCTTGGAGTCCCCTATTATGAACAACTTTTCAATTTGGCGTTCTTTCTCTATTTGGGTCCCTTTGACTAGTGCATATGTCTTTGCTTAATTGCTTCTCGTAGTTCCTAAATTCCATCAATAAGTAACCATCCTTTGTCCTCTAGGGCCGAATAGAACCCCTCCCACACCTACCTCCCATGGATTCCCTTTAGAAGGGCCATCAAAGAACAGTACATGACGTTTTTTAGTATTTAACCAATTTGTGAACTCTTGAGGAGTGTACTGAAGCTGCCAGCATGAACTATTTTTTGGAACGCATAAGGGGGGGGCTTCCTTAAGGTTTAGTTTGTTTAGCCATGCTTATTCTTTTGTTCTCATCAAATCCCCTTCATGTGTGATTTTTTTCTTGGCCGACAAGAATTCACTTAGTTGCCCGATGGCATTTATCGCTACTACCAGGGGGGAAGTGATTTTTCCTTTGAAAATCCTTTTATTTATTTCCAACCAAATTTGCCAGCAAACAAATTTTATCGATGCCTTCCAAGCTCGACTGAAATTTGATTTCCCTTCACGCGATCCTTTGTAATGTTTCACCCATTTTCCTAGCAGGCTTTTGTTGCTTGTTGTACTAGGAATTTGGGGGACTAAATCGCGATAAACATTGTTCATTACCTTTCTAATGAAATTGGAATACAATAACAAGTGATCTGTGCGTTCAAGACTATTAGTACACAAATCACACTTGAACGGGCCCATAAAACCTCTTTTGTTCAAATTATGCCCTGTTAGGATTTTTTTATGAGCTAGTTGCCAACAGAAGATGTTTATTTTTGGAAGGTTGTTTGGGTTCCAGATCTCTTTCTAGATGGTTGATTTGGTTGGGATATCCCAACATTCTAGGAGCTACTTGTATATCGAGTTCACTGTATATCCCTCTTTTTCTGAGCTTCTGTCGTCCTTTTGAATAACACAGACTGGGGAAGTTCTAAAGATTTCTAGGAGGAAATGTTTGGCTTCTTCTCTCAGGAAGGGGGGTACCTCACCCAGATTCCAAATTTCACAATTACCATTCGAATTCCAATTTGATATATCATACATGGTGGATCTTCCTTTAGTGGACATCCATAGCTTGAATTGATTCAGTGAGGGGATATTTGAGAGTATCCCACTCTCTGAATAGTTTTCCTCCTGAATCTTGATTTCTTTTCCATTTCGTGGGTTACAATTGAGGCAGGATTGTATTAACGGAACAAATGCTTGAATAAGTTTGCATATGGGAGAGCCTTTTTGTCCGATATCTACTTCTTCCATGCATCTTTTCCTATTTGTGGTCATGTACTTGTTGTAGAGTGTTTTTTTCCACTTTTGATTACCTGCCAGATTATCTTTGCTCCTGGAGCTAAGTTTATGTTTTACGGATCTCTTATGCCCAGCCCGCGATTTTCTTTAGGTGCACAGGTAATATCCCAATTAACCATATGGAAAAAAAAATTGTTATCGTTGCCTCCTTGCTAGAGAAATTTTCTTGTGACTTTGGCCAGTTCTTTCTTGACTCCAATTGGAGCGTAGATTGTTGAGAATTGGAAGATTGGGAAGGATGAGAGAACTACTTTTATTAGGACTACCCTTCCTGTTGGGTTTAACCATGTGGCTCCCCATATTTCAAATTGATCTTTTACTTTTTGGAGGATCCCCTGCCATGCCTTCCCAGGGAGGGCTTTGATGTTGATCGGTGTACCTAAATAGTTGAAGTATTTCTAGTCCATCATGAAGGGGAATTGAAGGATGTGGGATATTCTTAACATTGTTCCCAGTTTAACGTTCCAAGCGTAGATATGGCTCTTCAGTTTGTTGATACGCCTTCCCGAGGCTTGTTCATACTAGTTGAGGACTAGTTTAAATCTTCAAGCCATTGTTTGGGAGGATCCCCCAAGTAGAAGAGTGTCATCAAAAAATTGGGAGTTTTTTATCCTTTTGACTCCCCTAGCAATTTTCAAGCCTGAAATATTTCTAGTTGTCCTTTCTTTCTCCAGTCTTCTTTTTAAAGTTTCTTCCATGATTACATACAACAATGGTGAGAGAGGACACCCTTGTCTCAGACCTCTTGAAGCTTGAAAGAACAAAGATGGGTGGTCGTTGATCAAAGGCGCTATCCACGGGGAAAAAATACAAGCCTTGATCCAGGAGATAAAGGGGCTCTAGAAACTGAATTTTTTTAGCACCTCATAGAGAAATTCATGCTTAACTCTATCAAAGGAATTTTCCATATCTAATTTGATGATCATTCCTTTTTATTTATTCGTTACACTGGTATGGATTTATTCCTAGAACATGATTATGTTGTCCCAGATTTGTCTTTTAGTCACGAATCCCCCTTGGTTTGGGAGGATAATTCTTGGGAGGAGATGTTTTAACTTGTTGGCAATTATTTTGGTGAGAATTTTTTAGGAGACATTGCAAAGGGAGATGGGTCGAAAACGATCAAAAGTGTTTGCATTTTTGGCTTTGGGGATCAGTGCAAGGAAGGAGGTATTGGTGGCTCCTCCTGTCTGGTAGGTCAATTGGACATATCTAATCATGCATAGTAGGTCCTTTCTAATGATTTCCCAACAATGTCTATATAAATGAGGAGTAAATCCATCTGACCTAGGTGCTTTATCTGGATCAAAGTGGAAAACTACTGTTGTTACTTCCTCTTCAGAGACTGTCTTTGTCAAGGTCTGATTATCCTAGTCCGTTATCAATTGAGGGATCGACTCCATGAACTGCATCCTCTGGTCTCTATTATCTTCTCCATCCTGAGTATAGAGGGTTTTTGAATGAGAAGATGCTTCTTTTCTTATCTCGTCAAAGGAGTTAATTATCTCCCCTGAGGTTGTTTTAATTTCTTCTGCTGAGTTCTTATGTTGTCTATCTTTGGTCTTCTTATGGAAGAAGGATGTATTTTTTTCCCCCTCTTGTAGCCACGAGGCTCTTGAATTTAGTCTCCATTCCTTTTATTCATTGTGTGGTGCTCTTAGATAGTTTTGGAAGTGAGTTAGTTAAAACATAATAATATTTTATTTTATAAGAGAAGAGATTCTCTCTATAAATAAGAGTTCTCTCTCTCCTTTGTAAAGGGTGGAGGATTTGGGTATTTAGGATATTTGGAAGTTTGGCATGATGAACCATAGTGAACCAATTCTTCCACACTCAACAAAACTCTGCCACAATTAGTGCAAGTCCATAAAGATAAGCTCATTCAACCATGGTCTGTCAAAGTCAACTAATAATAGGCATAGTGAAACAATTCAATCATAGCAAACCCTAAACAACAAACTAATCTAGTACAAACCATAGTGAATTGTAGTTAATCATAATCGAACTCAACCACACTTAGTCGATTCACCTACATGTAAACAAAGTCATTGAAATTCAACCTTAGTCATCCAAGTCAAGTGTAGTATGGTAAGCCAACCATTGTTGACCATAGTGAACCATACTTAGAAAAGTGAACTAAGGTCGATCATACTCATCATAGTGAATCAAAGTTTATCAATCCAACCTAAGTCAACTAAAGTCAATGAACTTAACCAAAGTTAGCCACATTAAAAACAATCAACCACAATATCTTTGTTATATCAAGATTTGCATTACCATTGCTATATTGCACAGAGGGCCTTTTTCCATTTCCTTATGTAGAGTTATCATCCCTTTTTGACAAATCCAGAGCTAAAAATAAACATTTTCCACATATACGCGCCCTATCAACTCTATAGCAAGCGTATACGTAGGTTTCTCCACTATAGCATGTGCACATCGGGATTTGTGCCAGAAAATAAAAAAATGGAGTTGGGTTTCCATGTCACAACAAGAGATCTTTGATCCTTGGCTTTCCATATACTGGAAACGTTCCAACTCGGCCCTTCAATAGCATTTTGAAGGCTATAAGAGCACAATTTCGAGCTATGGAAAAGACGAGAAAGCATTCAACTTTGAGAGAAAAGTTCCTCTGGAGAAATTACTTCATATTGAGTCTCCATCCCTTTGTCCCTCAAGTCTGAACACAGTGTTCAACGCCCAAGATCTTTCCCTATGGTTGAAATAATCTCATTGTCCCTCTCTTTTGAGCTTGCCTTTGGTAAAGGATTGAAGTGTTGGAGACCCACTTGGAAGGAACTTGGTTCCTTAGTTTCGAACCGTGCCGAAATGGAAGTCTTTAATGTTAACACTTAATCAATTATTAATAGAAATACCGTCATGTTGGTATCATGCAAATACGTGATTATTATCCATGGGCATGCTTGTAATGTTTATTAATCGATTGTGCTATTTGATGTGCTAACCCCTTTACATTATCACTATATACTTGCTTTGCTTGTTTGTTGAGAACTTATTGCATGTATAAATCTTTGGGTTGGAGTGCTCAACGGTGGAACATCATCAAACGTTGGATCGAGGTAGGCCTCTTTCTTATCTTGCAAAKTARTTTATATAGCATACAATGGAATTGAGTTGATTTATGSAGTGTTTGTTGTGGTTTACCCTTGGCCATAGAGAGTTTTTCCCTAGTAACAATCTTAAGTCAATCATAGTCACCCAAGTCTATTGATGTGAGCTAAAGTMAACCAAAGTGAACCACATCTTAATAAGTGAACTAAAGTCAACCAAAGTGAACCACCTCTTGATAAGTGAATTGTCAATCACACATTATTAAAAGTTAACAAATTACTCAAGTCAACTACAATAACCATAATCTTCAGTGAAAAATAAAACTACAATAACCATAATCAATTACAATCAACCATAAGGAACCAAAATCACCCAAAATATTAATGGGGTAGTCACCTTCTATAACCTAAAATGGACTACTAATAATGAAAATTTATATCATTATCAATAATAATAATATTAATTATTACTATATTATATTTAAATAATATATTCTTGTTTTTTGAATTTATTATTATAAATGACTTTTCATATATTTCTACATCTTGAATCCATTTCTACATTAGTGATTTATATGAGAGGAATGCAGCTAAAAAAAATGCTATTTCCTATTTATTATTTGAATACTTTTATGTTTATAAGTAATAATAACCCTTTCATCACCGTGTCATCAACTAGTCAATCCATTAATTTTTGGACCTTCATGTACGAATAGATAAGGAGTTTTAATGACTATCGTACATTAGATAATACTATCAAATAAAATTATCAATCATTCTACATAGTTCTTTGCGTGTTTTGGTAAAAACAATTATCACAAATCTCAATGACGCACATGATTGGGTCAAACAAAAATTAGAACCCTAGGAAGCTCAAATAATCGGCTTTCAACTTTTCACATCTCTTATGTCTACTTTTCAGCGTGAAGTTTCTTTCGTTTTCCTTCCGCTGAAAAGTCTACTTCATGTCACCTGCCTTTGCACGGTTCCACGTCTACTTTGTTTTATGGAAACGATTTCCAACGACAGAGTTCTCCAAGTAACACGAAGGTTATTGTACACGAAGGTTATTGTTTTGTTGACATAATTTGAGAGTAAGTAAAAGCTGGAGAAGAAAGCAAAAGCTGGTCCTCATTTGATTTATCGTTCACAACGGCAATTCACTGAATGCACGTTCAACAACTGCACGTACGCTGGACACTGTTATTTCGTTGACATGTCCAGTCATCCGAATCAAGGAGCAAAATGCCTTACAGAACAACTACACGTACGCGGTGATATTTCAGGCCCAGTATGCTGGACACTGTTATTTCGTTGACATGTCCAGTCGTAGAATATATTATTATTCTCCTGTCATCCGAATCAAGGACAAGGCCTTACACGAATTAATATTTTTTGTTATTCATAATTAATTTCTACATGAAGAAATGAATTCCTGAAAAACTTTCAGGACACTCAGATTATACAGAAATAATCACTTAAATTTGTCAATCCAACAATTTCTTTCTGAATTTCTGATAAATATCCCCTAAAAAAATCTTCATTTCCTAGCGAACAACATATTTATATATAAGCGAATTCATTCTGATTAATAAATAATGTAACCGTCTTTGCTTATTCTTCTGCAGAAAACCGGAAGTAGATAACAATGGACAATAGTAGCTATTACGCCATGCCGTGTTATTCTTACCTCTTATTATGGAGAATTTTACAAACTGATTTTTAGCAGAAGCGTCTAATAAATCGAGATAAATATCTTGTAATGTCACTGCTACTATTTATTTATATTTTTCTCTTCTTTGGGTTCTGCTTACTTATAGCGTTTTATAAACGGATGTGATGACTGCAACGAACTCGTAGCATTCCCATGTATATGTATATAGACCTTGAATTTCTATCGAAGAGTTTCGAATTGCCTCTAGAAGCCTCATCGTTGGCGTCTTGTTAGCGATTGTTTTTCCTGTTGAAAATATACACATTGAATTTCTGTTAAACAGTGTTGAAACAAGAGTGTTGAATTGCTTCTGGACGCCTCGCCGTTGGTCTTGATTGAAGTTCTCACAATTGACTTTACTACTATATTTTGTTAATGAGCACTTCCCTTTATCATTTCCATTTTTTATTGCAGTGTTAGTGTTTGTTGTTGCAGTGTTATCTTTACAAAGTTTAGTAAGAGCTCCGAGTTATCTCTTTAAAATATTTTGAAGTCTTTGAACTTGCTTGTAGATGAATTGGAAAATCATCTCAAAAAATTTTTGAAGTCTTCGAACTTGCTTGTAGATGAATTGGAAAATCATCTCAAAACTGGGGTGTATGAGCACTGGATGTCAAATCATTTGTGGGATTTGTTTTGACAATTGATGTTCTCTATTATACATTGTATTTTGATCTAGGTTCAGATATATCCACATTGTATTTTGATTTAGGTTCAGATATATCAACATGTTGGATCTTTATTGTTATACATTGTATTTTGATCTAGGTTCAGATATATCTACATTGTATTTTGATTTAGGTTCAGATATATCAACATGTTGGATCTTTATCATTATCAGAGTTAGGTTTAGATATTTCATGATTTTATTGGAGCTTTATCTAAAATAGGTTTGGATTATTTAACAAAATGTAAGTTAATTTGAAGTTGGTTTGGATTATTTATCTATAGTCTTGAGGTTTTAATTTAGTGGATTTATAATAGTTTCACTGCATGTAGGGATGTTTTTAAGATTTATTTCCGCTATGTTCAATAACTGTATCTGTCCCGTTTGGTCCTTAGCTTTTCCTCCCTAAAATTTCCATCTCGAGTCTGTTTCAAGTATGGTAGGGACCTCGTTTGCTAAGTCATGCCCACAAACTATTTGCTATCGTTGTGGGAGTCTATTAAAAAAGATTCCCTAAATACATGAGGAAAGAATGATTGTCCGAGAGAGATGCTGGATATTTGAAAGGATTTTGGTGATATGGAATGTGGAGAGTTAGGGAAGGAACTTGATGAGACATAATTCATTTATTCATAAAAAGGAAAAGACACTTTCCAAGAATATCTATCTACATTTTTTCTTTTATTTATCTTCTTCATTCACAATAAGAAAAAACACTTTCCAAAAATATGTATCTACATCTTTTCGTATATTCATGCTCTTCACAATAAGAAAAGACACTTTCCAAGAATATCTATCTACATCTTTCTAGTTACTCATTATGTTCTTCACACACAATCATAGTCTTGAAAGACATTAAGCATTGGCTCTATTAATGGATATTTCTAATCAATTTTTCCATTTCTATTAATTTGTTACACGGGGTGTAATTTCTATTAATTTATTGCACGGGTGTAATGGGTATTATGGAGAATTGATCCAATAATGTCATGAATAGTGGGGGTTGAATTTCATAAGCAATGATGTAGTTTAATGTTGGTATGTCATTTCAACTCATAAGATTTTGCTATACTTTGTCAATGAATAATTTCCTTTAAGTTTTGAGTTCTTAGTCATTATGGTTTGTTATTACAATTTTTTCTTTACACACTTTTGTAAGTCTTTGTTATTACAATTTTGTTTTTACACAGTGTTGTAAGCGCCTAGAATATTCATCCTATTATAAGTGTGTCTATTAGGTGTCTTATAATCTACTAATGGATACATTGGATTTATTGTTATGTGTTATTTTAGAGACGAAAAAATTTAGGAAAAAAGTAAATAGATCCATATAATTTAATTCTTGACATCTATCACATATTCCTACTTTCTTGGTGAATCTGGTAAATTTAGCAATGTAAAATATTATTTTTATTTTATTTTTTTTACAGAAACTGAAACATGTTTTATGATGCGGACCCCCTATCCCTCCTGAGGGCTGCGTGACCTCTCGATCAAGATCTTTGATTCTGGAGCCAGACCGACTCTCCTGGTCCCAAAAGGGAACCTGTAACACTAAACCCACAGGTCCTTTATTTATTTTTTTCCCGCACCACCAAGCACCAGGATCAAACTCCCCACCTCTCGTGACCGTAGGCATGGCCACAGACTTATCCCAAAAGCCACGTCACAAAAGGTGCTTCACATTTTGAGATTCTGGGGTTCTCGATGTAGCGACCCCTTGACTCTCCAAGTCATGAAAGACGATGAGGGCTAACAGAGTGGGTTCCTCCCTCTCCTATGTTCGTGTGACCACGCGCTCGCGAACACCCTTTCCTCCACAAGGCATGCTCAACTCCTCCTTCTCGAATGCTGAAAGCACAACGCATGAGATCTACAACCCAGATCAATCCCAGGCCGACGACTACGATCGTTTCAACGTTTTGCGTTTCACGACTTCGCCTAGCACAAGGTTCGGTTACTCCTCCACTCGATCGCTGAATCTCGAATGATGAAGCACCTCTCACTGTCGATCGATGACTCTAAGCCTTCGAAGATCTGACGGCTCAGATATTTTTGGGATTTCTTTGGTTGAGAGTTCCGCTCTTGCTCCTTGTGTTCCTGGTTGTCAATATGGTGAAATTTTCCTCACCACCGATCAATGGATCTTGTTCTTCCTCCCAATCAACGACTATGGTTGAATCAATGTCTCCCCTTGAAGACTCTCCATCGTTCGTTCAGACTTTTGTGAGTCTTCCTCCCTAGACATACACAACGTTAATGTCTGCGCCTCTGTATTTGATCAGAAGGTTGTTGATTCCCCTCTGTTATCTAATGGGTAACAATGCTCTTCCTCCCAAGCTTTTAACTTCTCAAACTTAGAAGATTTTATAAGTCTCCGAAGGTTCACCTTCGCTCCTCCTGGTGAATGGGTCCCTGGATCTCGATAACACTCTCTGAAGTATTATTCCTCCTGATCTTTATCTGCTGCAGACTTTCGATTTCCCGCACACTCCCTACGTCTAAGGGATCTCGATAGCTCAGATCTACTAGATTTCTCAAAGAGAAATTCCTCCAGATCTTCTTGTGTTCCTCTCTGGCTCGATGCACACCTTGCAGAGCTTCAAATGAAGAGAAACAATTGAACTAGAACACTAACATGCATAGTTCCATTCACTTGCTCAAGAAAGAAAAAACGACAGGAAACAAACACAATCCACACACCATACATTTGGATCAGTTTTCCTTTTGTTATATTCACAAGTGCCAAAACGGCTACAAAACATATTCTGATTATAATAGATTTGAAAGCTTGAGGCTTTTTCTAATTTGCATTCCCCTTACACTATTCTCCCCTATCTTGCAGCTCTCCCATCTGGGCATACAAACTTCTACTTAACTCAAAAAGATTTCTAGGGTTTCCCCTGGCTACTTGCCTACTCTAAAATTCACCCTATGCTATCTTAGTCCAGTCACACTTTAGAGCCATAGTGGAAACTTCTACTCTGCTTGCAATTTTCAAAACATGCCTCAAAGGGTAAAATTCGACACTAGTTCAAGCACGCCGCCAAAGGTTAATTCTGGCATTGAGTTAAGGCGGATTTCAAAATTGGTTGCAACTGCTAACGTTGAAGTTTTGGAAGAAATCCCACGTGTTGAGTGTTCCTACCTTTGCATGCTTGCCAATGATGCTCCTACATGATACTCCCCTTGAGAAAATTTCATGGTCTCCTGTCCATGAGCTCCTCTACTGATTTTCCCTGCTTCTGGATGGCAACTTCGTTTTCCCAACTAGAATCTTTGATTGGGTGTCCCTTCCATTTGACCAGATACTCAAAATAGGTTTTCCTTCTGGTCTTCTTGACAATCCTCTGATCAACAATTTTCTCCATCTGCGGATTTTCTGCCACAGGCATCTGTTTCTCCCACTGAATCTTTCCTTGAGCTTCTGACCCTTCTATGTCATATTTCCTGTATGGATACAGGTCTAAAACATTGAATATGGGCGAAATACCCACACCATATGGCAGCTCAATATCAAACTTCCTCAAGATGTTACAGGGTCCTATCTTTTTCATCTTCAACTTGTTGTATGATCCCCTAGGGAACCTTTCCTTCCTGAGATGTGCTAAAACCTGATCTCCTACTTCAAATTGAAGTTCCATGTGATGTTGATCAGCTCTATGCTTGTATTTCTGGTTAGAAATATCCAACTTTCCTTTGATCTCGCTATGGAGTTTCTCCATCTCCGTAGAAAAATCCTATGCTCCAGCATTACTGATCTCACCCTGTTCCAAGTCTCTTAACTCAGATACTCCCTGTGGTTTCATTCCATATAGTATTTGGAATGGGCTCCTTCCAATGCTTCTGTTTGGTGAATTGTTGTATGCAAATTCTGCTTGTGGCAGAATCTGATCCCACTGGTTATGATGTTTAGTAATTAGACTCCTTAATAAATTCCCCAAACTTGTATTTACCAATTCAATCCACCCATCTGTTTGAGGGTGATAAGCTGAGCTGGAGGACATATCCGTCCCCATCTTCTTCCACAACGTCCTCCAAAAGTGACCAAAAAAATTTGTGTCTCTGTCTGAGACAATGCTCCTGGGTAGGTCGTGAAGTCTCACAACTTCTTTGAAAAACAGATTTGCAACATGCATTGCGTCACTTTGCAAATGTTTTATCATGGCCGAAATGTCCAGCCAATCCTCCACTATGCTTTTCCTTTAGAAGATTGTCCCTTATTTAGAATTTTGGTATGCACAACTGATTTCCTATGAAAAATAGTCCTTCCTGAATCCTGTACTATATCCATTGACTTCTATATCTCAACACGGGATTAACACATGCTTCATATGTCTCCTTGAAATTTTCATCATCATGATACATGTCCTTAAGGTGTTCAAACCCCAAGGTCTTCACCTGGAATTCCTGCATAATAAAACATCTCCTGCTTAACACATCAACAACCTTATTAGCATTCCCAACAATATGTTTTATGACAAAAGTAATATTTTACATAAATTCAACCCATTTTGCATGCCTCTGACTCAGTTTTTCTTGTCTAGTTATGAATTGTAAATCTTGGTTATCGCTATACAAGACAAACTCTTGCGGGACAAGATAATGCCTTCATTTCTTCAATGCTTGAATTATGGCATAAAACTCCTTGGCATATGTGGAGTATTTCTTCTTAGTCGCATTCATCTTCTTGCTGAAATAGGCAACAGATCTGTTATCTTGACTCAAAACTGCACCTATTGCAACTCCACTTGCATCACATCTTACCTGAAATGTCTTCTCAAAATTTGGCAAGATCGGAATTGGTCATTCTGTTATCTTCTCCTTCAATATATTGAAGCTCCTTTCAGCCTCCTCTGTCCATTTAAAGGAATTGTGTCACTTCTTCACTGTATCCATCATTGGTGCACAAATTCCACTGAAGTCTCTAATGAACTTCCTATAGAAGCTCGCTAATCCATGGAATCTCCTTACCTCGAACATGCTTCTTGGTGATCACCATTCTATGATCACTTCCACCTTCTCTAGATCCATCTTAAGTTCATTCGAAGAGATCACGAAACCCAAATAAATGAGTTCTATCTTCATAAATGAGGACTTCTTCAAATTGATCAACAATTTCTCCTGTTGTAGCCTCCTCATTACCAATGTTAGGTGCCTCAAATGCTCCACTTTAGTCCTGCTAAAGATCAGTATATCGTCCAGATATACAGCCACGAACTTGCCAATGAAATCTTTCATAATTTCATTCATCAACCTCATAAAAGTACTCTGGGCATTTGTTAAGCCAAATGGCATAACCAACCACTCATATAGACCTTCGTTTGTCTTAAAGGTTTTTTTCCATTCATCACCTTCTCTCATTCTGATCTGGTGATATCCACTTTTCATATCTATCTTAGAAAATAATTTTTCTTCACTTAAGCAATCCATTAAATCATCAATTCTTGGTAAAGGAAATCTGTACCTGATGGTGATCTTGTTGATGGCTCTCGAGTTTGTGCACATTATCCATCCTCCATCTTTCTTTGGGCTCAACACAATTGGTACTGCGCATGGGCTCAAACTTTCTCTGACCAAACCTTTGTCTAGCAATTCTTGGACTTGGTTCTTCACCTCCTCATTCTCTCGAGGTGTTAATTTGTACGTTGCTTTGTTTGGCAGACTTGCTCCTAGTATCAATTTGATATGATGACTGATACTCCTGATGGGTGGCAATGAGTTTGACATCTCATCCACCACTATATCAGAAAATTATCTAGCAACTCTTGAACTTCTTCAAGAAAATCATCCATTGATGTACTCGTAAGGATGACTCTGGGCTTCGTCACCACAATGAACTGCATCTCCTATTCTTCCTTGACTTCTTTCATTAGTTCCTTCCCACTCATGAGAAGTATGCTTGTGTTGGCTTCCTCTTTTACTCTCTTCTCCTCCATTGGCAGTAACATATGCATCCTACCACTCTTCTCTAGTGTATATGTGTTTTTCCTCTCATCATGAATGACATTTATGTCAAACTACCATGGTCTTCCCAAAATAATATAGAATATGTCCATGGGGATTACATCATACATGATTTCATCTTTATAACCTCCTATCTTAATTTCAACCAAGCATTGTTTAGTAATCATTACCTGGTGTCCTTTTTGAAACCATGAGACTTTGTATGGCCTTGGATGTGCAACTGTCTTCAGCTCCAATTTCTCCACCATCTCTGTGGATACTCGGTTGTCAGTAATCACACTGTCAATGATCAACTTGCATACTCTATCCTTAGTCTTACAAGCTGTCCTGAAGAGACTGTTTCTCTACACTAGCTTTTCAATTTCTGCCTCTAGTTTCAAGAGAACTTTTCTCAACATTAGGGATTCTCCATCCTCTGCTCCCTCTTCCTCAACATTTCTTCACTGGGCTTCTGATATGTGATATTCTCCTCTGCCTTCTTCTTCTTGGGAAATTCCCAAGACATGTTCCCTATCTTTCCACAATTATAGCACCTTACTCCTCCTCTGCCTCTTCCTCTATAAGAGTTTCTTCCACCACCTTTTCTTTCTCAAGAACTCCCTCCTTGTTCTGAATGACTGTGTGGTTTCTTAGTCTCATCCTTGGATTTATGTGCTATGTCACGGTTAAACCCCTTGTTTTTGCTTGGGACTAAGCTTTTACCTCTTCCTTGCTGACTTTGTTTTACGGTCAGTTTCTCCTCTGCCTTCAGTGCAAACTGATAAGAATCCTCCACGGTTATGACTGACATCATGATGAGCTCGTATTGGATCTTATATCTCAAGAAATTTATATATATAGCGACTTTTTCTTCATCTCTCTCTCTTTGTCCAGTTCTAATGTTCAACCGGTAAAACTGCTCGGTGTACTCCTTAATCGTCATCCCTTTCTGTCTTAGGTTCTGTAGCTTCCTGAACAGATTGATCTGATAGTCCTTGGGTATGAACTTAGCCTTCATATTGGATACCATTCTATCCAAACTCTTTATCCTCTATTTGCCTTTACTTCTTCTCTCAGCCTGCAGTTCATCCCACCACAGCGTTGTATGCCCTTTTAGCATGGTGACCGCCTGCTTCACCTTCTTCTCTTCATCAACATATTCATAGTCGAAGTGTTTTTCCATGGACCTTATCTAGTCCAACAATTATTCAACATATAGATTTCCCTCATATCTAGGAACATCTATTTTAGCTATGCCTCCCAATATGGCAATTGCTTTCAGCAAATGTCCTTCTACAACATCCTCTCTGTAGCTTTTTCAACTTCAACCTCTTCTCTTTCTTCATCGCTGACATCCCTAGCTTCAGTTTCTCTTCTTTTCATTGCTTTCATTGTTTCCAATCTGGAACAAAGCTCTCACATCTCCCTCTCTACATCATGGTTGGCTAAAGGTGCCTCTTGTCTCCTTAGCGGCATTGTGTTGACTGCTTGTCACACATAGAGTACAACTCTAAGTTCCCTATCTCTTCCTTTTTCTCTTTCTCCTGAAGTATTCATATGAAGAACAACCAACTCTGATACCACCTCATGTAGACCCCCTATCCCTTATGAGGGTTGCACGACCTCCCTATCAGGATCTTTCATTCTGGAGTTGGAATGAATCTCCTGGTCCTAAAAGGGAACCTCTAACACTAAAACCATATGTCCTTTCTCTTTGTTTTTCCCATGCCACCAAGAGCCAATCTCAAACTCTCGACCTCTCGTGACCATAGGCATGACCACAAACTTAGCCCAAAAGGTGCATCCCAAAAGGTGCTTTGCGTTTCGAGATTCTGGGGTTCTCGATGTAGCGACCCCTTGACTGTCCAAGTCCTGAAAGCCAATGAGTGATAATGGAGGGTGGGTTCCTCCCTCTACTATGTTCACATGACCATGCGCTCATGACCACCCCTTCCTCCACAAGGCATGCTGAACTCCTCCTTCCTGAATGTCGAAAGAACAACGCGTGAGATCTATGGCCCAGATCAATCCTAGGCCAACGATTATGATTGTTTCGACGTTTCACATTTCGCGACTTCCCCCGGCACGACGTCAGGTTACTCCTCCACTCGATCACTGAATAACAAATGTTGAAGCACCCCTCACTGCAGATCGATGTCTCTAAGGCTTCGAAGATATGACGGCTCAGATATTTTCAGTATTTCTTTGGTCGAGAGTTCCGCTCTTGCTCCTTGTATTCCCGGTTGTCGATATGGTGAAATGTTCCTTGCCACCGATCAACGGATATTGTTCCTCCTCTCGATCAGTGAATATAGTTGAATCAATGTCTCCCCTTGAAGACTCTCCACCGTCCATTCATAATTTCATGAGTCTTCCCCCCTGGACATACGCAACGTTAACGTTGGTTCCTCTGTCTTTTATTTGAAGGCTATTGATTCTCCTCCATTATCCAATGGGTGACAACAATCTTCCTCCCGAGATTTTAACTTCTTAGACTTAGAAGATTTTCTAAGTCTCTGAAGGTTCGCCTTCACTCCTCTTGTTGAATGGGTTCCTGGATCTCAATAACACTCTCTAAAGTGTTATTTCTCCCGAGCTTTGTCTGCTATAGACTTTCGATTTCCTGCGCACTCCTTGCGTCTAAGGGATCTTGATAGCTTAGATCTATGGGATTTCTCACAGAGAAATTCGTCCCGATCTCTTTGCATTCCTCTCTGGCTCGATGCACACCTTGCAGAGCTTCAAATGAAGAGAAACAATTGAACTGGAAAACTAACATGCATAGTTCCATTCACTTGCTCATGAAAGCAAAAACGACAGGAAAACACACACAGTCCACACACCATACATTTGGATAAGTTTTCCTTCTATTATATTCACAAGTGCCAAAACGGCTACAAAACATATTCTGATTAAAATAGCTTTGAAAGCTTGGAGCTTCTGCTAAATTGAAGTCCCCTTACACTATTCTCCCTTTTCTTCCATCTCCCCCATCTGGGCGTACAAACTTCTACTTAACTCAAAAATATTTCTAGGGTTTCGCCTGGCTATTTGCCTACTCTAAAATTCACCATATGCTATCTTAGTCCAATCACACTTCAGATCCGTAGTGGAAACTCTTGCTCCACTTGCAATTTTCAAAACATGCCTCAAAGGGTAAAATTCGGCACTAGTTCAAGCGTGCTCCGAAAGGTAAATTCTAGTGTTGAGTTAAGGAGGATTTCAAAATCAGTTGCAGCTGCTAACATTGAAGTTCTGGAAGAACTTCCACGTGCTGAGTGGTCCTACCTCTACGTGCTTGCCAATGATGCTCCTGCATCATTTTATATATAAAAAGGCATAACCGGAGTCACTAGTTTACAAAAAGTGGGGTGTCGGATTGATGCCCCAACAATTAGAAAATCTGAAAGCTTGCTACATGGGCCTGTTCCTAAAAAACCGCTATTATTGTTTAATAAAGACTAACTAGTCTAGCTATTGCTTACAAACTGCAAATTGCAATAGCCATTGTTACAAAAAGTTTGGACTATTGGCGACTCTTACTACTTCTTTTCCTCTGGAGATTGAGTTGGTGCTTCTTTTGAAGGCATATCCAGAGTGACATTCAGATATGGGAGGATCGAGACATCTCTTCTCTCACCTTCTTCACTTCATCTTTGTCCTACTATGTCCTGGGCTCTGTTTCTATGCGATTCCTCATGTCTTTACCCTTACCTTCTTAGGAAATTTACCTTGTCTTGAAGCTAGATCATTAGAGCTCTGTGTTGAGATAAAGTTTCCATTGTAAAATTTAGAGTGCTATTATGTGCATCCAGGCACATGGCTAGATGCTAGGTGGTGAGGAAGTTGTCATCCACCATTTCCTCCTCGCAATCATCATGTCCTCTGCATTATTCCATGCTAGCGTTTCCTCTGGCTGACTTGGGATGTTTGAGAATTTTGGTGTAAATTGGTCATGCGATACCACTGCTACTGAATGGATGACGACCTTCTGAGTGTTGTTGGGCTCTGACTAATCTTTCTGAGACCACCTCTATTATGCCTAAGATTTTTCTCAACCAATTCCAAACCAATTTCGTCCTTTTTCTATCTCCCTATGTAATTCCTCCTCTCTGGTTGTTCCTGTTATGTACTTTTGACCAACCTATATTCTCATTGTGCTCTTGATTTATGGCCTTCCCCTTGAATGTGCCTATCCAACGATTTATGTGCTCTATACCTTGGCTTGAAATTCTAGGACTCTCCCCATCTCCTGTATTTCTATCTGAGTCGCTTGCCTTCCCATGGGTGTCTAAAAATTGAATTGGGCTCTGAGCTCCCTGAATTTCCCATGTGACATCCATTCTTGATCATGTTAGATGACTCCCCTCGGATGAGGTACACTATCGCGCCATCCTCTGTGTGATTTAGAGCCTTACCTTAATCATTTCTCCATCCTTTAGCGTGAGTGCCATTAATGAAAGGATAAGGGGAGGGAAGGAGGGGCGAGGTGAATATGATCTCATGTGCATGATCCCACAGGGGGTAAACCTTTTGTTGCTTTTAAATCCCTGATTTTCTTCTGCGACATACTACTAATCCCATTCCTGGATTTGGCGAAGTACATTGCTCTCTCAAATTTGTTGGGAGTTCATCCTTTCTAGATGTTGCACTGGAGATTCCTGTGTGCTTGAATGCTAGGTGGGTTTCCTACGTGTATGATCTTGGGAATTGGAATAGCTAAGGAGGGGATAGAAACATGGACCTACCTTGAAATTCCTAGTGTCCTGTGCCTTTACATATGGCTTTGTTAGCCTTTTCACCTTCTCTCTAATTGTTGACTCAATGGACATGGTAGAAGAAGGGATGTATGCTCGAGATTGTGTCCCTAGTTGGTGTCGATTATTCTCTTGATCATTGAGTTCTTTGGGTTAGTTCTTTTAACAAAGTACCTGATTATCATCTTGGAGTCCCCTATTATGAACAACTTTTCAATTTGGCATTCTTTCTCTATTTGGGTCCCTTTGACTAGTGCATATGTCTTCGCTGAATTGCTTGTGGTAGTTCCTAGATTCCATCAATAAGTAATCATCCTTTGTCCTCTAGGGCCGAAAAGAACCCCTCCCACACCTGCCTCCCATGAGTTCCCTTTAGAAGTGCCATCAAAGAATAGTACATGACGTTTTTGATTATTTAGCCAATTTGTGAGCTCTTGAGGAGTGTACTGAAGCTGGCAGCATGAACTATTTTTTGGAATGCACTAGGGGGGGGCTTCCTTAAGGTTTAGTTTGTTTAGCCATGCTTCTTCTTTTTTTCTCATCAAAGCCCCTTCATGCTTGATTTTTTTCTTTGTGGACAAGAAGTCACATAGTTGACCGATGGAATTTATCGCTACTACCAGGGGGGAAGTGATTTTTCCTTTGAAAATACTTTTATTTATTGCCAACCAAATTTGCCACCAAACAAATTTTATCGATGCCTTCCAAGCTCCACTGAAATTTGATTTCCCTTGGCGCGATCCTTTGTAATGTTTCACCCATTTTCCTATCAAGCTTCTGTTGTTTGTTGTCCTAGAAATTTGGGGGACTAAATTGCAATAAACGTTGTTCATTACCTTTAATATGAAATTGAAATACATGAACAAGTGATTAGTGTTTTCGAGACTATTAGTACACAAAGCACCTCTGAACGGGCCCAGAAAACCTCTTTTGTTCAAATTATCCCCTGTTAGGAGTTTTTTATGAGCCAGTTGCCAGAAGAAGATGATTATTTTTGGAAGGTTGTTTGGGTTCCAGATCTCTTTCCAGATGGATGATTTGATTGGGATATCCCGACATTCTAGGATTTGCTTGTATATCGAGTTCACTGTATATCCCTCTTTTCCTGAGCTTCTGTCGTCGTTTTGACTAACACAGACTGGGGCAATTCCAGAGATTTCTAGGAGGAACTGTTTGGCCTCTTCTCTCAAGAAGGGGGGTACCTCACCCAGATTCCAAATTTCACAATTACCATTTGAATTCCAGTTCGATATATCATAGAGGGTGGATCTTCCTTCAAAGGACATCCATAGCTTGAATTGATTCAGTGAGGGCATATTTGAAAGTATCCCACTCTCTAAATAGTTTTCCTCCTAAATCTTGATTTCATTTCCATTTCTTGGGTTCCAATTGAGGTGGGATTGTATTAATAGAACGAACACCTGAATAAGTTTCCATATGGGTGAGCCTTTTTGTCCGATATCTACTTCTTCCATGCATCTTTTCCTATTTGTGGTCATGTACTTGTTGTAGAGTGTTTTTTTCCACTTGTGATTACCCGCCAGATTACCTTTTCTCCTAGAGATAACTTTATGTTTTACGGATCTCTTATGTCCAGCCCCTGATTTTCTTTAGGTGCACAGGTAATATCCCCATTAACCATATGGAATTTTTTTTCGTTATCCTTGCCTCCTTGCTAGAGAATTTTTCTTGTGACTTTGGCCAGTTCTCTCTTGATTCCAACTAGAGTCTAGAGTGCTAAGAATTGGAAGATTGGGAAGGATGAGAGAACTGCATTTATTAGGACTACCTTTCGTGCTGGGTTTAACCACGTGGCTCCCCGTATTTCAAATTGATATTTTACTTTTTGGAGGATCCCCTACCATGCCTCCCTAGGAAGGGCTTTGATGTTGATCGGTGTACCTAAATACTCGAAGTATTTCCAGTCCATCATGAAAGGGAATTGAAGGATGTGGTATATTCTTACCATTGTTCCCACTTTAACGTTCCAAGCATAGATCTGGCTCTTGAGTTTGTTGATAAGCCCTCCCGAGGCTTGTTCATACTGGTTGAGGACTAGTTTAAATCTTTGAGCCATTGTTTGGGAGGATCCCCCAAGGAGAAGAGTGTCATCAGCAAATTGGGAGTTGATTATCCTTTTGAATCCCCTAGCAATTTTCAGGCCCGAGATATTTCTAGTTGTCCTTTCTTTCTCTAGTCTTCTATTTAAAGTTTCTTCCATGATTAAATACAACAACGGTGAGAGAGGAAACCCTTGTCTTAGACCTATTGAAGCTTGAAAGAACAAATGTGGGCAGTCATTGATCAAAGGTGCTATCCACGGAGACAAAATACAAGCCTTGATCCCTGAGATAAAGGGGCTTTGGAAACTGATTTTTTTTAGCACCTCATAGAGAAATTCATGCTTAACTCTATCAAAGGAATTTTACATATCTATTTTGATGATCATTCCTTTTTATTTATTAGTTACACTGTTATGGATTGCTTCCTCGAACATGATTATGTTGTCCCAGATTTGTCTTTTAGTCACGAATCCCCCTTGGTTTGGGAGGATAATTCTTGGGAGGAGATGTTTTAACTTGTTGGCAATTATCCTGGGTATAGAGGGTTTTGAAATGAGAAGAAACTTCTTTTTTTATCTCATCAAAGGAGTTAATTATCTCCCCTGAGGCTGTTTTAATTTCTTCTACTGAGTTCTTATGTTTTCTAGCTTTGGCCTTCTTATGGAAGAAGGATGTATTTTTGTCCCCTTCTTGTAGCCATGGGGCTCTTGAATTTAGTCTCCATTCCTTTTATTCATTGTGTAGTTCTCTTAGGTAGTTTTGGAAGTGTTTTTTCTCCTGCTTCAGGTGTTTGTGATGGACTTCCTTGTCTTCTATTTCTATGTGGAGCTCTTCTAATTTTTGTTTGTGTCACTTTACTTCCTTCTTTGTGCTTATGAGAAAATATTTCGCCCGGTCCTTTAAAGCTTTCTTTGTTTTTTTTACATTGTGTTCCTGAATATAAACTGGGGTTCCATTCACCCAAGTAGAGCAGGCTCAAGAGATTAGGGGGAGAAATTCCAGTGAATCCATCTAGAGAGGGTTGAATATGAGAGCAATGGGGCCCAGGTTTTCAGCCTTTGAAAAAATAAGAGTTATAGGTTTGTGGTCTCATATTCCCCAAGGGAAAATTTGGGAGGAGATGGTAATCAGGAGGAAGAGAAGGTGGTTGTGGATAATGGATTAGTATAGTGTAGCAGCTATATGTCCCACCCCTGTTCTTTTGTTGTTCTAATTATATTTTTCCTTTGGAGGGCTAGACGTTGAAAAGATATACATTCGAGATCAGATCCTCCATATGTTCCCTGAACTGATCTCTTAAAGAGCATCCACCCTTTGTCTCCCATTGGTGTAGAGTAGTATTGAAATCCCCATCTCTAATGTAGTTTTCTTGAGCATCCAACTCTTTTAAATTCATTAGCATTTCCCAGCAATCTCTCTTTTCCCAATAATTATTAGGCATGTAAACATTGTAGATAGGATAGAAAATACCTGTTTGGAGGTGCTTTAGTTTTACCAACGTCCAATGTGTTGAGTCCACTCTTTGTTTCTCCTTGAATATTTGAGTGTTCCACATTGTACAGATCCCTCCCAAGGCGTCTCTCGCATTCAACGCCGCTCTGCTACTAGGATTCCAAATTTGTTTCATTTCTCTTGGGGCCTCATCATCATGGAGTTTTGTTTCCTCAATTAAGAGGATTTGAGGCTTTTCTATCCAAATTAACTTTCCCATGGCTTCCTTTATTTTCCTCTAGCTTAGACCTCTACAATTCGAAGAGACTACCTTCATTACTTACTATTATTCTTTATGGCCCCTCCCTTCGTGGAATGAAACTGCCCCTTTGTTGGTTGGGGCTTTCCATTTTTCCCTTCTTGCTTGAAGATTTCATAAAAATGTTTTTCATTTTTACCAAACGTTTAAATAAATTCATAATTATAAACAAGGCTCAAAATCCCCCACCCATGATATAAATATATAAATCCTACATCGAAAAATATCGTAACAAAGGTGAGTGAACTTATTATTAGTCTTATTTAATTTATTATTATAAATCTTGCATCAAAAAAATGCCACTTTTTAAAATTAAGTAGGAGTTTTTCCATGGAAAATAGTTTTATTGGACCCTACCATGCAAGGAATATAGCAAAGGTTAGTGAAGTTATTATTATTCTTATTTAATTTATAATTGTTTTATAATATTTTATAAAAAATAATTATTAATTTGTTTTCTAAAAAAATAGTAAAATATTTTTAATTTTTTAAAATTATATAATATGAAATTAATTTATATACTTTAGCAATCAAAGTATAGGTTGCAAATTAAATTTTTTGTTACATAAAAGGGGGTTTCATACACAAACAAAGGGGTTTCATACACTAAGAAGAGATCTGTGACCTTAAAAATAGATTATTATTTTTATAATGTTTACTATTTAATGTTTTACCAAATACATTAAGGTCAATGTGTTATTACTTTATTTATTTATTATTAATGTATTACTTTATTAGCGTATTAATACTTCAATAATATATTTACTAATTCATTTGATGTATTTATTGTGGAATTTAATATGCTATTAATGTATTATTTTATTAGTGTATTAATACATTAGCAAAGTATTAATTAATAATATATTAATGTATAAATTAGTTAACACATTACATTATTCATGTAGCAATAAATTTATATGTTACTTTATACACTAATCTAAAAGAATACTTCAATTTATATATTACATCAATCCATTAATATATCATTACATTATCAATATTACATTACATTACATAAATATCAACAACTAATGTATATTTTAATGTATTAAGACATTATTAATGTATTAATACTTTAACTTATATACTTTACCTTATACAATACAATAATCTCAATATAATACTACTTTACTAATGTATTAATACTATAACTTATACATTATATTATTCATGTATCAATTAATTTATATGTTACTTTATACATTAATGTAAATTAATACTTCAATTTATATATTACATCGATCCATGAATGTATTAATATTTTAATTTATACATTAAGACAATGTCATTACATTACTACTTCATTAATATATTACTTTATTAGTACATTAATAATTTATTAGTGTATTAATAATTTATTAATGTATTAAAATATTTGAGTACTATATTTATTAATACATTCAATGTATTTATTAAAGTATTTAATATATTACTAATGTATCAATTAATATGTTACATTATACGTTAATGTCACTTATTATTTTAATTTATATATTACATTTATACATTATGATTTTTATTATATATTAAATTAATATAATAATTAATTAATATATTAATTATGTATTAATGATGTTTCTCAAAGTATGTAGGTCATTAACTACTAATAACCACTTTATAAAGTGGTTATATCGATCTCATTTTCACCTTTACAAATTAATGCATATCAACCACTTTTATAAAATGTTTATTACTAATAAAATAATAAAATGAATCCAAAAATGATACAATAAAACCAAAAAAAAAATTAAATAATGTTTACTCCACAATATTACAATATTCAATGTTTAGATATTTACATATGTTTATTAAAACGAACAAATACTAGAATGAGGAAGACATGATAGAGTAATCTCCATGTTCATAAATGTCATTGTTTTCTTGTCTGTCGGTTGTCTTATTAGTTCTAGTAGACTTCAGTAGAGATTGAGTTTTGTTTAGTTTTCTACCTTTTCTCAAAGATCTGTCGCATCCATATGTAATCTACATTTGTCTTATTTATTTCTAGTTAGACTTCAGTTGAGATTGAGTTTTGTTTAGTTTTCTACAGTTTCTCAGAGATTCTTTGCATCCATATGTAATCTATTTAATATTGAGATGAGTACTGAAACCTTAAGGAGTTGTTCCGCACTGCTCTTCTGGTTTATTGTATGTTTCTATCTCTCTGAACTTTCTCATGTTATCAAAGCAGGCTGTGTAAGACTTTTCACAGTGTGGAGAGCAATCCAGTCGATCCGAGGAGAGCAGACTCGACTTCCCTGTAGGAGAGCAGACCCGACATCTCTAGAGGAGAGCAGATCCAAACAAAGTTTTTGCTGTTGAATCAAAGTGACATAGCTATCTTTAGCGATCTCCACAGTTACTAGAATTGCTATTTTTGGCGGCCCATTTATCCGAAAGGTAAGGGAGGGACACATGTTATTGTTTTAGTTGTATTCCCCCCGCGAAAACGAAAACTACGGTATTGAAATCAGCGGACGTGGCTTAAAAAGCTGTTTTCGTCCCCTCCTAGCGGTTTTCTTTTGGAGCCCCCGTCTGAATGGGATCAAAGATGAGACTTTGCGCCAAGTAGATGCGCCAACTCACCATAACAAAAATGAGTTGGGACTCCGTCATGTGCTTGGGCATCTCACCCACGCCGATATGTTCTGAAGCTTGGCAATCTAAAGAGAAACCATCAAAATCATATCAATTCTGAAAAATGCACCATGTTGTTTGCGAAAGCAGGCCAAACAAAATCGATAGCTTTTGTAAGTGGGCCTGGAAGCACAACTGTAAGTCGAAAGAGCTTTAAAATGACTTCTTCAACCATTATTCACAGCAGAGGGAAACTATCCAAGGTCTTAATGGATTCACTCGGAGTCACCTACAATGTGGTGGAGAAGCATCTGGCCGCTTGGGAGAGTAAAAGGATCCCAAGGGTGTCGAGCAAAAGAGATTGCTTTAGGGAAAGAACCATATTGGTGATTTCAGTGCAGGGGCGTCATATACTTGAAAATAATGGAGTAAGAGTTGTAAGTTTAGTTGACAGAGACAGTAGGGTAAGTAGAGTCTAGTTATCTGTGGTTTGATGTAATTGACTAAGTAGAGTAGTTTTTTATATAATGATATAATCAGTCCTCATAAAATTATATAGATTGTGAACGTTACCTCACCTCTGTTTTGTTTCGCCTAATTCTAAATTGGTATCAAAGCCACAAAAATAAGGTGCGCAAATTTATAGAAGTCCGAAGGTCCCTCCTCGTGCGGCCACATACTACTCAAAATTTGCGCGCATTTATATACCTCCAATTTCTGCACTCCAACTGTGTAGTACAGTGCGGGAATCTTTATTCCCACAGCCCAAGTGCATCATGAAGTGCGGACTCGTTGCACTCTAATGGTTGTGTGAAGTGTGGAAACGTTTGTTTTTGTTTTTGGGTGAAGGGCGGAAACATTTGTAAGGAGAGGTCGCGTGGGTTCTTTTAAAAATGAATCCCCCCATCCGTGGCAGAGAAAGGATTGCCAGCCATTTCCATAGCCTGTGGTCGTTTTTGCTCGTTTATTCAGAGGTTCGAACAACGGATGTCAAGATTGCATGCGTGAGGTTGATGTCGGTGAATCACAATTGGAGCGTGATTTCGCTACATGAGGATGGACCGTGAGGTTGGAGTGAATGTCCTAATCACTTCCCTTCCTCAGTTCAAGGAGAGCTGACCATTTGTAGAAAGAGAGAACCGCCCCATCTTTGTTGCGCGCCATTGAAGGTTGAGGTAAAGAGTGAGATTGGTGGATCCTGTGTAATACACCTAAATCGAGAAGGGCGTATTATTCAAGCTGTGTTTTTTTTTATGTTGCCTTTGAGGGAACCGTAAGTCTTTTTTTGGGATAAAGGATCACAAATCGTGTGGATGTTTATAAATCACTTTATAAATAGTAAAGTGGATATTTTTTATTTATTTATTTATTCTATTTTTTTTAAGTGGACTATAAAGTTTATTAAAGTGGGTTAGAAATTTACGAAATTGTGAGGTGGATGTTTAAAGGTGGGGGTGTGGGTTTTTTTTAGGATGAATTTGCGGTATGCATGGAATGGTGTTAAGGGTTCTTTTAAAAGTTTCTCATATTTCCTTTAAGCTAAGAGATTAGGTAGCATCGGATAGGATTGGTGGATCCAAAGTTAGAGTGGTGGACTGCTTAGCAATTGACGGAAAGTTGCATATTCTTGGTGATTCACTTGCAGAGAATATCTTGTAGCGATGGTGAATCCTCTAGCGGAGACCTACCTCAACGAAGCCAACAAGTTAAATGGGACGAATTTCATTAACTAGAAATTCAAGATGCAGATGTTGATAGAGGGCTATGGTGTCTGGAACATTGCGAAGGGAACTGAAGTGAAACTTGATGCGGCTGCAGGTGCAACAGTAGCACAGATTAAAGATTGGAAGAAGCACGGAAACAAAGCAAAGTATTGTTGTGCATGCCTATTAAAGATAGAATAATTCCACATATTAGAGAAGCTACAACTGTTGAAACCTAGACAATGCTAAAAACATTGTATGAAAATAGCAACACAAATCACATTTTGTTCCTAAAAACTAAATTGCTAGGCATTAAGATGGATGGAAATGAATCTGTTAGTTCATTTTTGGGTCATATTAAAGAGGTGAAAGACAAGCTAGTAAATATAGGGTAAATTGTTTCCAACACTGATCTAGTCACTATTACCTTAAATGGTATGCTAGAATATTATCAGATGTTCATAATAGGTCTCACAGTAAGGGAGAAACCTCCTACGTTTGAAGAACTGACAGGTATTTTGCTGCAAGAGGAAGAGAGGCGTGGGGATCTGAAGCCTTAGAATAAATATTTGGCACTATGGTCAAATAAGAGATCCACGAGAGGGAGATCAGGAGAAAGAGGCAGAGGAGACAGTTCATGGCAGAGAGACACTTCATCACAGAGAAGACAATCTCCAAGACCAAATCGAGGTATGCAATTTAACATGAATGAGTCAAAGAGTTGTTTTTATTGTGGTCGACCTGGACATATTGTTAAAGACTATCATAAGAAGAAGAGTGATGAAGCTAGGAATAAACCTAGAACACATTCAGGTTATTATGTAGAAAAATATTCAAATCATGATCTCAGATTATTTATTGCTAGTAATGATATTGATGAACCCACAAATTTTAATTCACGGGATCTTAGGTTGTTTGTGTCTAACGTTGGTTTATCTATTGAAACAAATGATATTTATGCCTAGTTTGTGGATTCTAGAGCATCAGTACATATGACTTGTAATAAGAATTGGCATGCTAATTTTCAAGAAACATAGAATAGTGCCATCATATATCTTGGAGCTGAACACGCTCATCAGATCAAGGGATATGGAGACATTCCTGTGACATTGTCGAATGGTATTGTTCGTCACATTCGCAATGAGGTGTAGGTGCCAGGGATAAATAAAAAATTGATTTTTGTGTCCACCATTACAGATCGGAACTTGAAGGTTGAATTCTTCAAGAATTATTGCATAGTGAAGGATCTATTGGACCACTTCCAAACTGTTGCAATGAAAGTCAGAGCTGGAAGCTTATACAAACTTGATGTTACCAACAAAACACATCACGCACTGACTTCTGCAACTATGCCAACAGAGATTCTTTGGCATCAAAGGTATGGCCACATCAATCATCCTGATTTATAGTTATTACAGAAAACAAATATAGTTGAAGGACTTCCCATGTTAAAGAATGAGAATGTTTCTTGTGATGGATGTGCATTAGCGAAGATGCACAAAGATGAATTCTCCTCTAATCTTGATAGGAAAAAGAGAGATTTGTTAGATCTTGTGCATACTGATGTTTGTGCGCCTATGTAGACTAGGTCTTTAGGAGGTCCATTTTACTTTCTATTATTTATTGATGATTGCACAAGATACACATGGGTTTATTTTCTTAGAAGAAAAAGTGATGTTTTCGAGTACTTTAAGGAATTCAGAACAATGGAGAAAAAGCAGACAGGAAAATCCATCAAAATACTCCGTTCAAATCAAGGGGGAGAGTATAAATCAGGGGAATTCATCAAATATTGCCAAGATCATGGAATAGTTCAACAGTTTACAGTACCTCACACTCCACAGCAAAAAGAAGTCGCTGAAAGGAAAAACAAAACTCTAGTAGAGTGTGCACGCAGTATGATGAAAGGTAAGAATCTCTTGAATGCATTTTGGGTTGAAGCCATAAATACTGCAATTTATTTAAAGAATAGAATTTCAACAAGGTGTCTTGATAATTTCACTCATTTCGAAGCCTTGTATGGTTCCAAACATGCAGTTCATAATTTTAAAGTATTTGGGTGTAAGGATTTTTCTCATATTCCAAAAGAGAATAGGAAGAAATTGGGTGCTAAATCGATTAAATGTATTTTCATTCGGTATTGTTATGAATTCAAAGCATATAAACTATTTGATCCTTCTACTCACAAAGTATTTGCAAGTAGAAATGTACTTTTCCATGCAGCCACCACAACAACAACCACAACCGCAGCAACAACAGCAAGAAGGACTCAGTGATATGGACAATTCAAGTAGTCACAGTTCACCTAGAGGCGAAGACAAATATTCACAAAGTGGGGAGGAAGATAATCAGTTGAGAACTTCTTCACGATAGGTTCATCTCCTTGAGAGGTATAGAGACTATGCCGTAATGAGTAACATTTCAAATGTCACAGAACCCATGAGTTTTGATGAAACAAATGAACATGATGAATGGAAAAATGCAATGGAGGAAGAATATGAATCTATAATGAAAAAAATACTTGGGAATTGACTGAATTACCTAAACATAAGAAGCCCATTGGATGAAAATGGTAGTATAGATAAATATAAGGTTAGACTGGTGGCAAAGGGGTATTCACAAACAAAAGGTGTTGATTATAATGAAACATTTGCACCAGTAGCTAAATTGAATACTATCAAATTGTTAATTGCTTTAGCTACAAAGTATCATCGGAAGCTACACCAGTTAGATGTTAAATCTTCATTTCTGAATGGCGAGTTAAAGGAAGAGGTTTACCTTACTCAACCTGAAGGGCTTGTGGAACAAAGGCAAGAACACTTAGTGTATAAGTTAAAGAAAGCATTGTATGGACTAAAACAGACACCTAGGCCATGGTATGAGAAGATAGAATCTTTCTTTCTCCAACAGGGTTCCATGAGGAGCAAAAGTGATCCAAATCTGTATACCAAATTTGATGAAAAGGGGTATATAGTATTGATTTAATTATATGTTGATGATTTGATAATTACAGGAAATGCAGAGAAATTAATTGATGAAATCAAGGAGCAATTGTCGCAAGTTTTTGAAATGAAAGATCTTGGTGAGTTGCACTACTTCCTAGGTCTTAAAGTTTGGAGAAATGCAGGCCAAACTTTTTCTTGTCGGAGTAAGTATGTCAGAGAAGTACTTAAGAGATTTAAAATGGATCAGTGTAAATCTTCTATTGTTTATCTAGGTGGATATTGGTGGCCACCAACCTTTTCTGACTGGCTCAAAATAGTTTTCTACAAATTTTGGCAATTTACTATTTTTAGTAGTTTTTAACTTCCGGGGCCATTTTGAGGGCCCAAATGAAGGTTTTTTGAGATAAAGGTTCTCAATGATAGCCGAGGACATAAATGATCCCCCAAAATGAATCTCCTTGATGATACATTTCCAACGAGCTACCATTTGCCTAAAACTGAGATTGTATGCAAAAGTTATGACCCCGAGAAGTTGATGCACCAACTTACCCAAACAAGACCCACGTGACTTTTGGTGCTTCATCTCCTAGGGTTAGTTTTGTTTTTGGATGTCTATGGTTTTTGGAATTCTGGTTAATTGTAAAAAGGCCTTCAAAGCCTCATTGTAATCATCTTCTTACGAATGCGAGTAGCCCTCAAATCTCTTCTTAGAGATAAGCTACCACCAGTCTAGCGAGTCTCCACTCTATATTTTTACAATCTCTGTACATTTCTTTGATTAATAGAAATCATGTATTACTATATATCTTTGTTTATGGTTGCATCTTTGATACATTTTTGTTGTATTATTGAATATCTGCGATATCTCTGTGCATTTTTTTATTATATCTCCGCTCTCATTTCGCACCGAAAATAATGTGGATCAGTGGTATCAGAGCAGGTTGTTCTTGATCATTTTTTTAGTGCATGTCCCCGATGAGGTCCGATTATAGAAAGTTGGGTCTCGATCTTGTCTCTCTTGAGGAAAATCTCTCTCGCACACCCAATAAACCCTCAATGGTGGAAGAAAAGAAAAATGACAAAGAAGACGATCCTATAAGTCTGTTTCTTAAGCAACCTCTCACGTGACAAAGGGATGAAATGATGGAGAATCTTTCCCACATCCTTCAACGCCTCCTGATAGCATCAGGCGCATCTCCATCAAGCGACCACTTTGGAGGCACCTCACCTTTTAAGGTATACGTTAATTCTAATATTCTTATATTTGAAGGTCAGATAGATGTGGATGCCCTAGATAAATGGTTAAATATGTTAGAAGGTTATTTCTTTGTTAACAATTTTTCCGACAGAGAAAATATCATCTTCGTGCTCCTTAAGGCTCTCCCCCATGTCAAACATTGGTGGGAAACTTACTGGGAGTAGAGTTCCACAGAGGAGTCTAGAATATATGGGGCCGAGCCCACCTGGGATTTTTTTGTAGTTGTAGTAAAGGAACAATATTACCCTGTTGGAAACTATGAGGACGAGTACATGAGATGGACCACACTGTGGCAAGAGAGGGGCCAAGAAGTTTCAGAGTTCAACAACACCTTCCATACCTTGCGCACCAAGTTGGGTATCAAAGACTCCGAACAACATTTGGTTCTGAAATACAGTGGGGCTCTACACAGATACATCCAAACTGAAATGGATTTTCTTGACATCTCATCACTCGGTGCTACTTATCGATATGTTGTTAAAATTGAGCAGAAATTTAAGCACCCGAACAAACGGGATTTCGGGTCTGCAAATCTGCAACAACCAAAGTATGACAAAGATGGCCCTAACAAATAGTCTCCCAAAAACTAGTCCAAGCCACATGAAAAGAAGGGTCATGGGAAGACAAAGAAGTACATTGGAAAATGGTGCGATTTCCACAAAATCCCATGGCACAACACCGATGACTGTCGCTCAAAACAGTCATTGGTGGCCGAGATCAAAGACAAGCAGTCGAACCCTAATTAAGAATCTGATTATGAAAATACTGGTAAAGGACAGATCATTGATGCAGAACCCACTGCTATTGTCATGACCGCAACAATTCAACTAGAAGAACCAACAGATCCTGAAGAGGGGGAACATCTTTCTCATTCACAGATGTGGGTGAAGGGGACCCTGCTTCATTTTATTGTTGATAGTGGAAGCCAGAAGAACTTCATCTCAGCAGAGGTCATCAAACAGTTGGGATTGTCGACAACACCTCACCCACAACCATACAACATCGGGTGGCTTCGCCAAGGATGAGATCTTCGTGTCAGCCAATAGCGTCGATTTTCATATGGCATCCAACCCTTCAAGGATGAGGTATTATGTGATGTTTCCCGACTGGATGTCTATGATGTTCTCTTAGGCCAACCATAGATGTGGAGATGCCATGTTGTTTATGAGTCTTGAACTCATAGTGTCATTGTTACTTTGTGAGGTCATCTCTACAGAATACCAGAGGTAGATTTGACTACTGTTCCATCTAAAAGGTGCCGCAAGATAGTATCTCATACTGCAAAATTCATCTTCTTCACAATCTGTTCAAAAGGGGAACAAAAGGACACTGCAACCAGTACAGCCTCACAACAAACACCTTCTATCAAACAAAAGCAGGTCAACAAGGTTGCAGAAAAGCACAAAGATTCCTTCTGCATATCATCCTCTCATGTATCTCGACTTGTCGAACAACCTCAGCCTCAACAGGTTCGTGACAGACTTCCACAAACTGAACAATGTGACGTCTCCAGCAAGGCAAGCAACTCACCAAGATGTAGATTTAGAAAACGCTTTTCCCTCTCCCTCGGGAACTCAACGCAATGGATACCATTTATTCCTAAGGAGGGAGGATTTATCAAGGTGGATATTAGTGGCCACCCACCTTTTCCGACTGGCTCAAAACAGTTTTCTGAAAATTTTGGCAATTTACTATTTTTAACAGCTTTTAACTTCTAGGGCCATTTTGAGGGCCCAAATGAAGGTTTTTCGAGATACAAGTTCTCAATGATAGCTAAATTCATAACTAATACCCGAAAATGAATCTCCTCAACGATACCTTTCCAACGAGTTATCATACGCCTAAAATGAAGATCGTATGCAAAAGTTACGACCTCGGGAAGTTGATGCACCAACTTACCCAAACGAAGCCCACATGACTTTTGGCGCTTCATCTCCTAGGGTTAGGTTTTTTTTTGGATGTATAGGGTTTTTGGAATTTCGGTTTATTGAAAAAATGCCTTCAAAGCCTCATTGTAATCATCTTCTTACAAATGCGAGTAGCCATCACATCTCTTCTCAAAGATAAGCTACCACCATTCTAGCGAGTCTCCACTCTGTATTTTTATAGCCTCTATATATTTATTTGATTAATAGAAATCATGTATTACTGTATATCTATGTTTATGGTTGCATCTTTGATACATTTCTATTATATTATTGAATATCTGTGATATCTCTGTGCATTTATTTATTATATCTCTGCTCTCATTTCACGCCGAAAATAATACGGATCAATTGTTCTCATGCAACATAATGTGAAACTTTCTTGTGATGATGGTTTGAAGGAGGTGAATGACACTATGTATAGACAAATGGTGGGTAGTTTGAATTATATCACCACAACCAAACCTGATATTGCATACTCTGTGAGTGTGTTAAGTCAGTTTATTACGAAACCTCTAGAAATCCATTGGAATGCGACAAAGGTGGTACTCAGGTATCTAAAAGGAACACTTGATTATGGTATTAAATATATTGATGCATCTTATGTTAAGTTGACAGGTTAATCAGATTCTGATTAGGCTGGCAATACAGATGATCAAAAATCAACCACTGGATATGCAATTGGCATTGGATTCGAGGTTGTTTCATGGAGTAGTAAAAAACATCCTACTGTATCTTTGTCTTCTACTGAAAAAGAATATAAAGCCTTGTGTGAAACAACCTGTGAAGTTGTTTGGTTGAGAAGACTTCTTCAACATGTTGGAAAAAAACAAAATGAACCTACAATGATCAAATGTGATAATCAAAGTTCAATCAATATGTGAAAAATCCGATTTTTCATATAAGGACAAAGCATGTTGAAGCTCAGTTTCATTTTGTTAGAAAAAAGTTGCAGTCAAATGAAATAGCTCTTATGTATTGTAATTCTAATGAAAATATTGTTGATATTTTCACTAAGCCTCTTGGAAATATTAAGTTTGAGCTATTTAGGGATATGTTAGGTGTAGAAGTCAATCCATTATCCATTAAGGGGGAGGCTTGGAAATAATAGAGTAAGAGTCAGTCATAAGCATCAATTGTAAGTGTTAGTTGATAGAGTCAGTAGCATAAGTAGAGTCTAGTTATCTGTGGTTTGATGTAACCGACTAATTAGAGTAGTTTCCTATATAATGATGTAATCAGTCCTCATTCAATTATATATATTGTGAGTGTTGCCTCACCTGTGTTTTGTTTCACCTAATTCTAAGTTACCATTGAAGTTAGTGAATACGAGGTAATATTTATGTCCAATAATATCATGATTGATTATTGTAAATACCTATGTCGCTTCCAATCATTTCTGGAATAATAATTATTTTGTGGAGAATGTCCTCTTCTTACGATGGATGGTAGCGACACCCGATATTTGTTTTTAATTTAAGAAAACAAATGTATTGGCTCTGTGAGCCAAATTAAGTGGCTTGATCTAGTGGGGAGTTAGGTAGAGATATTTTTTTATAAATATTAGTGGTCATTTTTTTAAGAGATTCTAAGAATGGGTGCGTAGAAGCATGGGACATTCTTAAATTAGCCTACCAAGGAAATGACAAGGTGAAAAGTTCATGAACATAGTGAAGGGAATTGTTAACCAAATCTAATTGATCCATGGATAGATTGAAGATCATAGGATTGTTGAAAAAGTCTTTCCAAGTTTTTCAAAGAAATTTGAAATGGTTGCAACAACCATTCTTGAATCCAAAGATTTGTCTAGCTTCTCTATTAAAGAAATGATGGGATCATTTATCTCACATGACACTAGACCCAACTTGGAAGAAGGGTAGATTGAACATGCGTTCAAGACTCAAAACACTTTCAATAGAGTTAGAGGAAGAGGAAACAAAGGGATAAATCATAGATGAAGAGGTAGAGATAATAAGAATGCAGAAGATAGAGGGAGAAATCAGAGATGAAGAGGTAGAGGTAATAAGAATGAAAAAGATATACAAACAAAGGAACAACCACAATAGTCTAGAGAGTCATAAAATTAAAGAGTAAGAGGGAGAAGATGGACAAACAATTCCATAATACAATGCTATTATTGCAGAAAATATGGAATATGAGAGTTAATGGAGAAAGAAGAAGCCAAATCATAAAAAAGATAGAGCAAATGTCTCCAACAATGAAGGAGAATCATCTCAAGCAATGTTTCTTTCATGCCATACATCTGAAGAAGGTCACTCCAAGAACCTTTGGTTGCTCGAAAACAACTTCATAAATCACATGAAAGGTAACAAGGAATTAATTTCTAACATGGATACTTCTATTAAATCTCAGATAACTCTTCATGATTATTCTCAAGTCAACGCTCTAATAAAATGCATTGTATCTTTATTAACTAAACACTATTAGAAAAAATATTACATACATGATGTCTACTATGTACCAAACCTGATGTGATAAGTGTAGGACAATTGATGGTTGCGATGTCTTATTTAAAGGTTCAACATGCTAATTGAAAAAATATAAAGGACTAAGAAAATGATGTTTCCATTAAATTTGAGAAGTGTCAACTTGTCCTAGCCATATGTGTTGATTTTTCATATGAGATGATATGTTTGATAAAAGTATTATTACAATGATGAGTGTTCCATATATTGAGAACATATGGTGACCATCCATGAAAGGATGTATCCCTTGGATAATCAGTAACTATTTATTATTAGCATTTTCTTATTATATGTTATTTAATAATAAATAATTATATTATTACTTATTAATCTAAGCTAATGTCTTCCCAATGTTGTCCAAACATTAACACTCCCTCTCAATGAGGGAGACATTTTGCATCATGCAAATATTGTCTCTCAAGTATACAAACTTCATCCCAGACTCATGCCATTGGTCTATTAGTCTTGGGATATGTCTCTCTTCTACCTAAACTCAGGAGAAACTCCTTCTGTGTCTCTCCCTCTGATCCAATTGAATCTCTCTAAGATCGGATTCACTCTGGGTTTTCATGTGATAGCATATAACATCTTGAGTCTTTATCATTCCTTCTGAAATATCAATGACTAGGACAAAGACTAGAACATGGTCATTCACGACGGGTACACTCGTGTGAGTGAATGTCATCCTGATGCTAACTGACACCTAGAAAGCAACTCAAGTACCTCGAGTCCATATTATTCTTTGTCATGATCAAGGAAGGACTACACCTTGGCCAATTTACCACAAGTATACCTTTTTTATAAATGTATCCTATCTCCCCTGGTGTGCAACCCAGTCTAAGAGAAGGTATTCTCAATTTTGAAGCATCAACACTCCCTCTTACCTATGGAGGTACCTTTCCATGATGTCTTCATCTAGTAGTCCACTGACTACTCTGTAATCAACTAACAACACACAATTATTGTCCAGTGACACACATTCATTGCTAGTGGTATAAAACCACTGTAGTAGCACATAACTACTATTCAGAGACATACAGTCTCTTCTAGTGGTACAAAACCACCATAGTAGAAAAATGTATGTCACACATTGAACTCTCATGTGGACTTCTAGAGGATAATTCCTATAGGAACACTAGGGTCAACTCTCCAGAGTATGTGACCTCAAGGACATCTCCCTTTACATGTCCTCATGTGCTCTCCATAAGGGAAATTGGGCTATAATCCCAAACCCACTTATCCCTTCTCAGATAAGTTTCCTTGCATATCAAATCAACTCAGTCACAGAGGAGTAAGAAATGGAGAATGTTTATCACACATGACACTCCCATATTGAATTCTAGAGGCTAATCCCTCTAGAAACACTAGGATAAAATACCCATAGTGTGTCATGTCAAGGTCAACTCCTTTGACATGTCCTCCTGTGTTCTCCACAATGGAAATTAGGCTAGAATACCAAACCCATTTATCCATTCTCAGATAAGTGTGTTGATACTGAGAGGGGGGTGAATCAGTACCAAGTACAATTTAAGACCTTTTTCAACTTATAATTAAACCATTCAACTATATCCAATGAGAAATGAACAATAGTATAAGAGCTATACCAATACACCACAATACACCATGCACAATATATGTCAAATAATCAATAGTTATTGTTCAAGGGAAGTAATGACTTCCAAAGGTAGCTACAACTTCCAAATGTAAAGGGAGGGATAAACCTCCAAGAGGAAGATAC
>JZKD02S1591667.1:624905-635404 GCA_000966675.3 Picea glauca
TATATATATATATATATATATATATATATATATATATATATATATATTTAAGAGTTGTTTCCATTTCTTTTATCATATCTCAGCCCAAAACAATCTTTTCAACTAGGTTTTCCCATCTAACAGGTGTTTGACACTTCTTGTTGTACAACACCTCAAAGGTAATCATAATTAAGGATGTATGATAACCATTATCATATGAAAACTCAACCAAATGAAAGTAATATTCCTACTGTGCGTGACAATCCATCACATACATCTATAACATATCCTCTATAATTTGGTTAGTCCTTTCATTTTGATTGTTAGCTTGAGGATGATATGTGATACTAAAATTCAAATGAGTATCCAAACCATTGAACAAATCCTTCCAGAAAATCAAAGTGAATTTCGTGTCCCTATTTGAAATAATAGTCTTGGGTATACCATGCATCCTAAAGATTTTTTTCATGAAAATCTATGCAATGTTTATAGCTTTATGAGTTTATTTCACTCAAATGAGATGTACAACTTTTGTGAGTTTGTCTACTACAACCATTATAGAATAATTATGTTTCTTAGCTTTACGCAGTCTTGTAATAAAATACATTCTCATTAATTCTCATTTCCATTTAGGAATGGGTATTGGGTACAACAATGTAGCTGGGTGATGGTGCTTAGCTTTAAATTGATACACTCAAGGAACCTAGAAATATATTTAGCTACTTCATTTTTCATTCCAGGACAAAAATACTCTTTTTTCAATGTTGTTATAGTCTTTTGGTATCCCGAGTGACCTGAATAAGGTTTCTTATGTACTTAAGTCAATATTAAAATTTTCTTTTTTGCATTGTTTGGAACATAAAATCTATCTTTCTACTACACTCAACCATCGTGATTACATCTAAACTTTGATTCTTCCTCAATTGATTCATTATTCTATAATTTCTTACAAATTTCATCATTTTCTGTTGTTGATTTGATTTTTTGTTTTAAATTAGCTTGCATATTGATGTTGAAAATTGCATTTATTTTTCTGTTGAGTGCATCTTCTATTTCATTTTATTTTCCTTTAATATGATTTATCTCAAAATCATACTCACTTAGGAAATATAATCATCTTTTGTATCTCACATTCAAGTTTTGTTCATCCAAAAAGTATTTAAGGTTGATGTTATCCATTTTCATAAAAAATCTCTTACCAAACAAGTAGTGTCGCCACATTTTTAAAGGATACAAAATATGATCCACATTATTTTCAACATGAAATGAGAGCGGATATATAATAAAGGAATGTAGAGAGATATATCATATATAAAATAATATAGTAGAGATGTAGTATAGATATAACCATAAACACAGAGATACAATAATACACGATTTCTATTAATGATCAAAATGTACAAAACTGTAGAAATACAGAGTGAAATACTCGCTAGAATGGTGGTAGCTTATCTCTGAGAAGATATGTGACAGCTACTCCCATTCGCCAAAAGATGATTATTACAATGAGGCTACAAAGGCCATTTTAACATAAATAAACTCTGAAACCCTAACCTCAAAAGATGAAAATCCAACAGTTTTATGGACCCTATTTTGGGTAGTTTGGTGTATCACCTGTTTGAGGACGTAACTTTGGCATATGATCTCTGTTTGAGGTGAAAAATATTTATTTGGAAAGGTATCGATGAGGAGATTCATTTTGGGGGCTCAATGACAGCCTTTGGCTATCATTGAGGTTCTCGATATCAAAAAACTTCATTTAGGACCTCAAAATGGCCCTGGAAGTTTAGAAACCGAAAACCTGCTAAAATTAGTAAGTTATTAGAAGACTATTTTGAGCCAGTTGGAATAAGTGGGTCTCCACCAATATCCACCTAGATTAATCCTCCCTCCATAGGAAGAAATGGTCTCTATTGTGTTCAGTTCCCGAGGGAGAGGGGAAAGAGTCTGTTGAATATGAATCTTGGTGAGTTGTTTTCCTTGCTGGAGATGTTGCGCTACTTGTTTTATGGAAGGTTCTCATGAACCTATTATTGGAGGGGTTGAATATGTTCAACTAACCTATTGTATATTTGCTTGAGGGGGCATCGTCGTAGGTGAAGAAACAATATCTTTTTTTTCTTCTGCAACCTGCTTCTACTGGATAGAAGGTGTTGAGGTTGCAGTAGTTGCATTGGCCTTCTATTCACCTTTTGAATAGATTGTGAAGAGGATGAATTTTGTAGTATGAGATATTACCTTGCTAAACTGTTTTGGTGGAACAATAGTCAGAACTACCTCTCGTATCCTGTAGAGATGACCCCTGAGAGTAACAATTAAACTATGGGGTCGAGACTCATAGATATCATGGCACTTCCACATATATGGCTGGCCTAAGAGAACATCATATACATCCATCGAGACAACATCACATAATACCTCGTCCTTGAAGGGTTGGATTCCATAGGAGAGGTGGCATGGATGCCTTACACAGAGATCTCATCACTGGCGAAGTCACTCGATGTTCTATGGTTGCGAGTGTGTTGTTGTCAACAATCCCGAATGTTTCACAACCTCAACTAAGATGAGGTTCTTCTGGATTTTGATATCAACAATAAAATGAAACAAGGTTCCATTCACCCACATATGTGAATAGAAGAGGCGCCCCCCCTCTTCAGGATCAATTGGTTCTTTTGGTTGAATTGTGGTGGTGGTGACAATAGTAGTGGGGTTTGCATCGACAATCTATCTTATGCCAATATTTTCTGAATCAGATTTTGAATGAGGATTCGACTCCTTGTCTTTGATATAAGACACCAATAATTGTTTTGAGTGATATTAATTAGTGTTGTACCAAGTTATTTTGTGGAAATCACACCACTTTCCAATGTCCTTCTTTCTCTTTCTGTTACTCTTCTTTTCATGTGGCTTCAACAGGTTTTTGGGAGGCTGTTTGTTAGGGTTGTATTTATCACACTTTGGTTGTTGTGGATTTGCAGATCCTAAATACTGTTTTTTCTCGTGCCTAAATTTATTCTCAATTTTAACAACATATTGATAGGCAAATCGTAGATATGAGATGTCTAGAAACTCCATTTTAGTTTGGATGTACCTGCGTAGAGCCGCATGGTATTTCAGAACCAAATGTTGCTCAGAATATTTGATACCAAGCTTGGTGCAGAAGGTATGAAAGGTATTTGTGAAATTTGACACTGGTTGGCCCCTCTCTTGATGCAAAGTGGTCCATTTAATGTACTTTTAATTATAGTTACCACTAGGTTAATATTTTTGCTTGATTGTATCCACAAAAAAATCTCAAGTGGGATCGACCCCATATATTTCAGACTCCTCTGTGGAAATTTTCTCCCAGTAAGTTTCCCACCAATGTTTGACATGGGGAAGATATTTAATGAGTGATAAGGTGATCATTTCCCTATCGAAAAAAATTTGAACAAAGAAATAACCTTCTAGCAGATTTAACCATTTTTCTAGGGCATTTGAATCTATGTGTCCTTCAAACACCAGAATATCAAAATTAACTTGTACCTTGAAAGGAGAGGTGTCTCCAAAGTGGTGTCTTGATTAAGATGTGCCAATTTTTATTGGCATGCGTTGAAGGATGTGGTTAAATTTATCCATCATTTCATCCCTCTGTCACGTGAGAGCTTGATCAAGCAACAAATTTATAGAATTGTGTGCTCGATCATTTTTATTTTCTTCCACCATGGAGGGTTTCTTGGGAATGTGAGATATATTTTCCTCAAGAGAGACAAGATTGAGACCCAAATTTATATACTCGAATCACGTCAAGGACATGCACTAGAAAACGATCAAGAGCTGCTTTCTCTGATACCACTCATCAAGATTATTTTCAGCAAGAAATGAGAAAGGTGATATAATAAAGGAATGTACATAGATATATCAAATATCCAATAATATAAAATATATATAGCAAATATATAACCATAAACACAAAGATATAGTAATACACAATTTCTATTGATGAGTGAAATGTACAAAACTGTAGAAATACAGAGTGAAAGGCTCGCTAGAATGGTGGCAACTTATCTCTAAGAATAGATGTGATGGATACTCACATTTTCCACAATATTATTGTTACAATGAGGATCCAAAGGCCTTTTTAACATAAAGAAAATAAAAAAACCCTAACCCGAAAATATGAAAATCCAATAGTTCTGTGGACCCCGTTTTGGGTATTTTAGTGTATCAATTTCCCGTGGGCAGAACTTTGGAATACAATCTTCATTTGGGGCACACAATAGCTCGTTGGAAAGGTATCGATGATGAGATTAATTTTGGCTACTCAATCAAAGCCATTATTGTCATTGAGGTGCACGACATCGAAAAAAATTCATTTAGGCCCTCAAAATGTTCTCAAAAGTTTAAAAACCGAAAACCTGCTAAAAATAGTAAGCTGCCAGAAGACTGTTTTGAGCCAGTTGGAATAGGTAGGTGGCCATCGATATCCATCTGGACCACAATAACAATTAATTCTAGATCATTTGTTGCATAATTAGTTTTTTGATCTTTCATTTTTCATGATTCATAAACAATCACATGATCATATTTTAGTAAAACTCCTCCTAATCCTTCTTTTGAGGCATTAGTACAAACCACACAGTATTTATGTGGGTTTTCTATCTTCAATATAGGCATAGTGGTTAATAAATTTTTAAATTGTCCAAAAGTTTCTTGATATTTTTTCTATCCATTTAAATATTATTCCTTTCTTTTGTAAGGATTTTATTAGGTAAGAAAGTTTAGAAAATCCTTCTATGAATCTATAACAATAACCGGTGATTCCCATAAAATACTAGACATTTGACATATATTTTGGAAATGGCCAATCTAGGATGGCCTTGAATTTTTTTCTGGTCAATTGATATCCCTTCACCTGAAATTACATGTCCCAAATAATGTCCTTTATCTTGATAAAATTCACATTTAATAAACTTTTCATACAATTAGTATCCTCCTAAGTGTCTGCAAGACGATTCTTAATTGTTCTTCATGATCCTCTTTGCTTTTTGAATATATCATTATATCATCTATAAACACAATAATGAACTTGTATAAATACTTTGTCAACACGATTTTCATCAAACACATAATTGTAGCATGTGTGTTTGTTAAACGAAAGGGTACCACTACAAATTCAGTGTCCATATATAGTTCAGAATGAAATGTTATGTATGTCCTCCTCTTTAATTCTAACCTAATGGATCGTTGATCTATCTTAGAGAAAACCATAGCTCATCATGCTTGATCAAACAAGTCATCAATGTGAGGAAAATGATACTTGTTTTTAATGGTCATTTTGTTAAGTTTCTTGTAATAAATATACAATTGGAAGGTTCCATATTTTCCAATAGTTTGTACTCCCCATGGAGACACACTTACTTTTCCAATAGTTATTTAAGTTGCATCTTAAGTTTAGTCAGTTATGGAGTAGTCATTAAGTATGAGGCCTTATACACTGGTGCATATCTAGGTACTGAGTCTATGGTAAAATCTATGTCCCATTTAGAAGGTAATCATGGAATTTAATCTGGAAATAGATCTTGGAACTCTTTTAATATTGGTTCCTCAATTAACAATTTTTCCTTCATTTCTTCAGTATTTTTGGATATGTGATCATAAATATCAGAACCTTTTCTGGCATTTATTTTCGAGTGCAAATCACAGATCTGTCTTACTGACACACTGTGGTATTCCTTTTCTTGTTCAGTTTTTTCCAAAATAATATAAACAACTAAAAGTCTTGTCACAATAGTTTATTATAGCTAAATTATTTTCCAACCAATCCATTCCTATGAGCAAATCGTAATATCCTAATGGTAAAATATTTAGGTTTAACTTAGTATCCATTCCATCAATATTTACTGTATAGTATTTTACCAAATCAACAAGCTTTATTTTGTTTCCTGTAGCTCGATAAATGTACTAGCCAAGATTTATTATGTTTGACTTTTTTGAGTTTACAATTTTCTACCACTGTAGGTGAAATATAACTCAAACTTGCACCATAGTCTATTAAAGTAGATACAAGTTTCCAATTTAACATACCTTTTATCTCCAGCATGGAAGATTGATGATCAGCCTATCAATTCTCGAGGGAAGCATTACTTTTGTGACTACTTCATGAAATATCATAAATCCCCAACACTTCTCACTAACTATTATATTCCCAAAATCTAGGTTTATTGTTGTTCTGGATGGATACACTTTTATGTCCAGCAAATTTGTTTCTTCTAACTTGTGCACTATGAGATGTTTGTCAAGGATGTTTAATTTTTTCTTTTCGTATGATCAATTTATCTTTATGCTTATGTTGCCAAGATTTTTCATTTTATGTTCTTTACTTAAATTGAGCGAAGCATAGTTTAGCGTTCTTTTAATTACTTCATTCATTGTTTAGGATTAACAAATTAAATTTTTTCTTTGTATACTTGAGGCAAGTAGCTCATGAACCTTTGAAAATTTTCCTTCTCCTTATGGATATAAGGTACATATCTCATCAAATTTAGAAACTTAGTCACAACATATTCAATGGACATTTGTCCCATCTTAAGGTCATGGAATTCTTTGGAGTTTTCATCATAATATCATTCTCATAAGTACTTTTGTTTAAAAAACTTCTTGAATACTTTTATGTTCAACTCAATGCTCCTAATATTGTTGACCATTATTGTCTCCTACCACCAAATGGATGTTTTACCATTGAGTTGGTGCATAGATAATATATCCCTCAAATTTTCAAGATAATTGTAAAGTTGAAAATATTTACTCATGTTGAGAAGCCAAACTCCCTCTTCAGACTCACCATAAACTCACCAAACAATTCTTCCTCATTTCATTTATTTTTCTTCATTTTAGTTATATTTTTTTGTAATGTGCTACTATTTAAGTTATCTTCATTGTTTTTTTCATCCAACAAATCTGTTTTATCAATATTTTCTTAATATTCCTCACACTTGTGTGAATCTTCATTAGAGAGTTCATTTTTGGCATTACTCAAAGTTTGTCCTATCATATGAGTCAATTTTTTTTAGAATAATTTTGTTCAAATCTTTTTATTCTTTACTTTATTTGACAACTTTTCATTGAATATATTTATTCTTTGCAATTCTACTTTTATACTACACATAGTTTCCAACAATCCTAAAGAGTTATCTTCAAGTTGTTCATTGTTTAGTTCCACATAATCCGTGGTTCAATTTGAGTTGATCTACCATCTTCAACCATGATATTTTTTTGTTATTTTTTATATGTTCAAAATATAATTACATCAATTAGTTTTGTTTATAAAATATCTATGTATTATGTAAACCAAATTTCTTTTCCGCCCATAAGGCCGTCGTGTTTTAACCATTTGATAACATTTATAAGATCTCCTCTTCCAGTATTTTTATTTTTTTTAAATAGTACTTTGTTCTTGTATAAAATTCAAATTAATTGTTCCACACACAATTATTTGATATTCCTATCTAATGGTCATGGTGTTGGCATAACAGGTTAAAGACTTAAAGGCTTGGGTAATCATGACAATAAATTGACTCTACCGTCATACTAAGTGAAAACATTACACACGATTCTTTCATACTAAGTGAAAACATTGCACAAGTATTCTTTCATTTACATGTATGAAAACATTGCACAAATATTCTTTCATTTCCATGTATTACTTCTTATGATGTCCATTCTTCAATTTATGCTTTTATTCATATAATCTCACTATAATGCTCATCATTATCTATATGATAGTTTATGATTCTATGTGGCATATTATACTCTCGTTATTTGGAAAAGACTTGCAATTTCATTTCCATGTATTACTTCTTATGATGTCCATTCTTCAATTTATGCTTTTATTCATATAATCTCACTATAATGCTCATCATTATCTATATGATAGTTTATGATTCTGTGTGGCATATTATACTCTCATTATTTGGAAAAGACTTGCAATTTCATTTCCATGTATTACTTCTTATGATGTCCATTCTTCAATTTATGCTTTTATTCATATAATCTCACTATAATGCTCATCATTATCTATATGATAGTTTATGATTCTGTGTGGCATATTATACTCTCATTATTTGGAAAAGACTTGCAATTTCATTTCCATGTATTACTTCTTATGATGTCCATTCTTCAATTTATGCTTTTATTCATATAATCTCACTATAATGCTCATCATTATCTATATGATAGTTTATGATTCTGTGTGCCATATTATACTCTCGTTATTTGGAGAAGACTTGCAACATAGTTAACTTATAGTATGCTTTTATTTAAACTCATTATATTTTGTCGATTAATTAAACCATCATCATTACAATTTTTATATCAATTATGGGTATGATTATCCACATACTTCCACAAATCACCACCGAAAGAATAGTTGACCGAAACTATTATCATGGTGAATGTAGGGTGAAAGCCTTGGCTTGAGTTTTAACAAGGTCAAAACCTTTCCAATTTTGACTTTAATATATCCACAATACTCAAAGCAAAGTTACAAATACAATTGTTGTTTGGATGGATTGTTCACTCATCACATTGTGGTTAAGACTTGAGTTCAACGTACCCTTATTTAATGTTAAATATGAGTAAACTCACAACTTTTTGAATAGTTATCTCCCATAGTCGGGTTGGCATGGCCACATCTTGGCACCATTTATGATTACTAATAGTACCGTTCTTATCTAGTATCTCATACCTTCAATACGATGTGATACCCCAATCTCGTTCAATGTTCCCCCATTGTTACGTTGTTGAGTATTGGAAGATATAGAGCTTCACGCTCTTTTCTATGGGATAGAGGGTTTCATATTTGTTTATCTCTTAACATTTGAAACTAGGATTGTCCCAATCAACATTAGTAGTAGTTGCGGAAGATAAGGTTGTTCTCGTTGTTGTTAGAAAATGATTTATGATATTTCAGGTTTTATCATTTCTTTAAAAACATATACTTCGTATAACTGATTAAGGGATGGTTTGCATACAGGTCCATAAGGGTTTGGGGTCAATGGCCTGTATAAAACAAACTTTTGTTCAACTCTAAGGTAAGGAAACTAAGATATGACTCATTTACAGGTTTAATCCTTTAGTTATGTTATAGAATGGTATTCCAACGAACCCATAAAATTCTGGGTTCAAATATTCTATTGAAACGCTTTTGTATTCTACACCATTTATATTATTATCAAGTCTTTCCCCTTGCTTGCAGTTAAACTTGTTTCCATGGATATACGGAGAGGTGCTTTGGCTTTGAAAGAATACGTTTCCCCTAGCAATGTATTGGATGGCCGTTCAGTGTCCAAACTAAGAATAATTTATACACAATCTGAAAACTTATTTTGCTTTGCTACTTACTAGTCATATTTATGTTTAACAAATTTTATTTATGGGTTTACATAAGTTCGATTGAAACCCTTGAATGATTTCAAGATAAAGTAGCCTCTATTTCCAGGCTTGCATCTTGGTGAATACCATGTCTAGCCTTCATAGTTCCTACTCGACTCAAAAGATGAGAATATCAATAGGATTGTACGATACAGTTACATGTCAAGTAACATTGTAAAATTCTCTTTGAAAGAGTATACAAGCTCTGTGTAAATGCTCTCACAACCAAGTTACGAATTTTTAATTTAGTTTTGCTGAAATACAGTGAATGGATAGTATAAGACGATATGGATGATACCCATTTCATATATAATTGTTATTTTATTATAGAGTTATCAAACAATGCTTGGTTTCATATGGCATAAAAGAGTTATATGAATTTTTATTACTCTTATCTCATGTCAAGAGTATCTTGGCTCTAGGGTTTCTTTTGAACATAAACCCTATCATTTTTTAAAATTAAACTTGGTTTGTAATTTATTTATTTATATATAAACCATTTAATTCTTATAACCATTCTTGGTTTTCAATTCATTATATAAATAAATATTTGAAATGTTTGATTACTTTATCTAATAATGTTTTATGGCATTACTTCTCTGAAATTATTATGTTGTTATTTACATGTCTTTTGAAATAATTTGCTCGTTAAAAAACTTAATGGTCTCATGCATCTTTTAAAGGACATAATTATATAGGACAATATAAAATAAATCCTACTATTTCTCAAATGTTTATACTAAAAAGAATGAATTCTTTATATTCTTCTATCCAATATTTATTTGTAATATTTATACTAAAAAGAATGAATTCTCTATATTCTTCTATGCAATATTTATTTGTAATAATCTATTTACATGATTAGAAATTTACACACTATTATTCCTCATTGCAATGTTTGTAAATAATAGTTTCATTCAAAATAAAAAAACATTCTTCTTCCATATAAATATTTTCTTGCTCCAACCAAATTCAATAATAAAGAACAAAAAACTATATATATTTGATTATAACTAGTACTACAACATTTTCATTTATTCTATATTGTAAATATTTATCAATCTTGAATAAAACAAATAAAATTAAAGAAAGGAAACATGTATGTGTTT
>JZKD02S1591667.1:639000-657164 GCA_000966675.3 Picea glauca
TAGAGTGTAAGCATTAATATGAATTTGTTTCCTTTTAAATTTAAAAGGAGGAATCAAAGACAAACTAGACATAGATAACCATCTATAAACCCTAAATCCATATAATTTCTAGAACAAAATGAGCATGCCCGACATGAAGATTTTCATTGTTGTTATATATATATTCTTTAACATATCCATCTTATAATTGAAAAAGAGAAAAACCAATATGCACACATTGTTATGAAATTGAGCCTTGCTCTTTAGATGGATAGGTATATAAAGAGATAGCATAGAAGTATAAAAAAAATATAGGTGACAAAATGGATACAGAATAAAAACGAGAATAATAATATAAGTATAAAAAGAAAATAATAATAATAAAAACCTGTTATGATTAGATTTCTCAATATTTTATAGATTATGAAAAGATAAGTAACATTTGTATGATAAGAGGCAACGCGGACAAGTGTGTGTGTGTATTTATCCATAGGCACTTTTGTGCAATAAATTGAATACAATAAAAAATGAAGTGTAAAGGGAAAATCTTTCCATTAGGAAAATGTTAGGAAATTTAGAGCCCATTAATGATGTATTATAAAACTAAAGTCATTGTGCTAATAAAACTCCCTCAAATTTGGACAAATGACAACTACAATAATAATTTATGTTGCTTCAATGCTTTGACATAGATAATCAAATTGGAGAGTCATACTAAGTTCATTTTCCCCTTCCTCATTTCAAAATCCAATATCCATATTATTTTGAACAATGTTATGTGATTTAATTAGTCAATGTTTTGAAAGTCGTAGGAAATATTTGTAGTCAAAGGTTAATAAATTGATGGTGAACAATGAATCTAATTCTATAGTCTTGGCCTTCTACATGGACTAATAATATGAAGAAAAATTATTCAAGGGTATGTGCAAGCTAATGAAGTCTCTCATGGCAGGTTAGTGGCAATGCAAACATGGAAAAACAACAATTTGGTAACTTGAAGGGATTATTCAAGGTACTTTTACAATGAATTAGAATATTGAGTAAGATGAAAAGTAAGAAATTGAGTTAGAATATACAAAAAAAATAAAAATCATAGACCTTTTTTTAGTATAAAGTGTGAATAACTATGTAAAATTTGATTTTTTCTAACAATTGTATGTAAAGTATTTTTTGGAAATTTTATTATGGATTTTATATATTTTTTAAATTATCACACTCAATATATCCTTGAAATTACAAGGCCTTTTGTTTGTGTAGGTTAAGAGGGTCTTAACACGATCAAAATAATTTTTATTTTTTCAGATTGTAGATATCTCCTCTAGTGTGGCATATAACTCTTTTTAGTCTAAAGCTAAAAAAACATTATAACATAAATAAGAAATGTATGTATTCTAAGATTTTGATATATGAGAAGACAAAAATAGATTAAAAATAGTAAACAATATGAATTTAAAAAAAACTACATATTTGGAATCTAAATAATTGGCTTTATCTATGTTTGTAGTTTCTTCAACAACTGAGTTTTTTTATCATATAGAAAAATAACGTCAAAAACAAAGATATAGAGAGGTATTAGCAAAAATGAAGGTTTTTATCAGTTTGCAAACTAAACCACTAGGTTTGTCATCCTGAATGTAAAGCAAAGGCCAAGTCAACATTCATGTTGTCGATCCTCCTCAAAAAAAAAAAAATTCAAAAGAACACACATGTTCTTAAGAGTGTGCACACATTCCTAGATAATATACCTGTTATAGGAACATGCAGGAATTCCTAAAAGAACACATGTTCCTAAGAGAACATACGTTCTATTATAACCTATTTCATATTTTTCATTCCCCCCTCCTTCCCACTCTCTCTCTATGTCTCCCTCCTGCAACTATTGCTCTCTCCCCACACTTTGAATCCCTCCCCTCTCTCTCTACCCCGTCTTTGTACCTGTATAAATGTCTCTCTACCCCCCTCTCTTTATCCCTCTCACTCTCCCTCTCTCCTATACATGTTAAGACCTAGATATTACAAGGCATGGAAATCCCTAGAGCTATACCTAGGCATTGCCTTGACTTGCCTCTCTCCCCTATTACCCCTCTCTCTCTTCCACCTCTCTCCCACCCTTTCTCCTCTTCCTTGTTGTTATTCTCAGTGTAACTCTCTCTTTTCCACTCTTTCTCTCTATATCCCCCCTCTTTATCTCCGTATGTATCCCCTCATTCCTCTCACTCTCTCTCTACATCCCATTATATATCTCCCTCTCCCCCCCTTCTTCTCATTATCCCTCTCTCTACCCCCCTCTTTGTCTCCCTCTCTCTCCCTCTCGCACTCTCTCTCTCTATACCTCCTCTTTGTATTTCTCTCTCCCCCCTCTCACACTCTCTCTCACACACACTCTCCCCCCTCCTCCCTCTCTCTTCCCCTCTCTCCAATATTTCCCCTCTATCTCTCCTACATATACCCTTCTCTCGTACATTTACCTCTGTCTCTTTACCCCCATCTTTGTATTCCTCTCTCTCCCTCTAACAATCACACACTTTGTTTACTGCCCTTTTATTCCTTCCTTTCTCTCCCTTACACACTCTTTCTATCCCACCTCTATGTCTTCCTCTCTTCCTCCCTCCTTCCCACCCACTAACTCTCTACCTCCCCTCTTTATCTTTCTCTCTCTCCCTCTCACACTCTCACACTCTAGAAAATTTGGTACATTTCTAGAAAATGCATGGTAAGGCATGACATGGGCTTGGCCTAGACATGTCAAGACTTAGAGCTAGACCTAGGCATAACAAGACCCAGACATGGTAAGGGATGGAAAGACTTATACCTAGACCTAGACCATAGATCATGACCTATACAAATAGGATGACCATGATGTAGACCATGACATAGACCTAGAGCTAGACCTAGGAATGCACATGCATTCTTAAGAACGCACACATATGCACACATTAGTAAGAATGAACATTTGTTCTTAAGAACCTGAAATTGTTCATGCCAACATGCTTATGTGGCATGCTAAGTGGAGGTTCATGCTTTTATGAACCTCTAACATCAAGGCATACTGATCACTTGCCACGTTTGCATGCAACAACTTTATGCATACACCCACAAAGTATCTTCCTTTATATAATTTAAAATAATAATTAAATTTGTAAATAAGAATAAATTATAATCCAAAGGTAATTTTTATGTTAAATTTTTGTTTTTTTCTAAATAGTTATTAAATTAAAAAAAAAAAATGATATTTTAACTTCTCTTAACCTCCTCATGGCATTGTGCTAAATAAAAAAAAATACTATTTCTTTAATGTTAAGAAAATTAAGAAGGGATATATGCAGTTCCTACCCCGCCTCCCCACCCAGGGTATCGACCACTTTATAATATTTCCATGGACGTGTATAAGATGGAGGAAGAGCTAGAGTCTGAGATGAATTAACTAGTTACTACCGCACAACTTCTGCAAATATGTGGATAGAGTTGGTGGCTAAGATGGATTAACTACCTACCTATAGTCTGGTTTTAAACACTTTAAACATAATGCAATTTATTTAAAAATAAAATAAAACTAAAGCCTATATTATATAAGGGTTGCGAAGCGAATCAACATAGGAAAATATGTTGTATTATATAAAGGTTGTGCCGAAGCTAATCAGCATAATAAAAAATCTTATATTATATAAGGGCTGAGCCGAAGCTAATAGAGCTTCTAGCTAAGATAGATTAAATATAAGGGCTGAGCCTAAGCTGATAGAGCTTCTAGCTAAGATAGATTAAATACTTACGGCCTCGCTTTAAACATAGTGCAATTTCACCACAAGAAGAGTAATTAATTTGTTTTGGTCACTGTCTGTAATAGACATCCTTTATATATTGTCGATTAAAAACCCTTGAAGCCAAACTCCAATGGTTGTCAACACCACACTCCAATGGTTGTCAACACCACACTTGTGCTGTGGTGGCTTCCATGTAATTCTTCATAGATTATCATCATTCCAAGACTGAGAGCATGAAAACAGAATTGAGTTTCATACTTCAGAGGTCAAGTAACGTATACGAGCTTACTCTATCAAAGCCATGTTACAAATTTACTCTTCATTGTATAGTTGAAATAAAGAACGGATTGATATGACTTGATTAATATAATACCCAGTCCATATGTACAATCTCCTTTCCTTTTCCTTTTGTTTTATTAGTTACCAACATCATATGGTTTATTTCGATCCTAGGGATGGGTCGAGGGTTTTACCGGATACAAACAAGTTTTTAAATATTTTATTACTATTTCTCATGACAAGACTTCATAGTCATGGACTGAAAATGAAAAGTCTAGTAATCTTTTAGTATTAAACTTTGAACTATAATTCCTTTATATTTCTAAATCATTTAGTTCTTCTTGATGTTCTTAGTTCTTTATTATATAAAGGAAAATGTTTGTAAAGCTTCTTTGTATTATCTCATAACATTTATGGTATTTCTTTTATGCAACTTTTATGTCATATCAAAATAGGTTCGTGGTTTATAACCCTATGATGTATTTCAGTTTATATAGTTGAATGGATATTTTACTAAATGTGTATATAAATATGTTTATGTTTAGTTTTAAGATGTTTTCTTTATGCTTAGGCCCAAGATGTTTTTTGTTTTGTTTTTTAATAAGTTAATTTATAAAATAAAAAAAATACATAACTATATTTAACATATATAAAAAAGAAGGTTATCTCTTAATTGTGTATAAAATGGATAACTTTTTTGTATTATCTCATCATATTTATATATAATAATATATTTACATGAATAACAACTACAAACTATTATAAGATTTCTTTTATTTTTCATTAAAGTACTTGTGAATGATAATTTCTTTCAATATAGATAAAAGCATGTAGATATTTTTTTGGATGCAATAAGATTTAATAATAAAATAATCCATAAATATCTTTATTTACATTTATTCTCTAGTGCAAGTTTTTAATCTTTAATAAAATAACTAAGAATAAAGCAAATAAATATAAGCCTCAGAAATTTGGGAAACAAACTAAGTTTAAAATCACGTCCTCCCAACCATAGACACAAATAGTCAAGATTACTTGCTCTTGTCACCATGAGCTTAAATCATTATTCCATAGAGATTGAAAAATGTATCACATTCTCTAGATATATGAGAGTTTGATTCTTTCTCAGAACCATCAAACTCAATTTCTTCACAAGTACTCAAGTGCACGATAACATACTTGTATAAAATAGTTTTCCTAGGTTCTTTTCAAGTTGGCATCATCCCTAATCATAGAGAATATTCTTGGCCTAAATTTGTGGTATATTGTTCCCTCACATCCCAGACCTTTGGGAGTAGTGTTCTACTTGTCTTATGGATGGCAATTACTCTAATGGTTTTTATCCCTTTTCATTCACCCATGGAATAGTGATTTACTCTTTTTAATTGGATTTTCTAATGAGTTTGTTTCTTTTCAATTAAAATAAATTTAAAATAAAGATTAAAAAAATATTAATCATCAATGTATATGATGATCTAATTTCACATAAGTCATTTCCAATACTTTCACATCATAAACTATGAAAAATTAAAATATTTAAATGCTTGTAGACTCAGGGACATTACATCCTCTCTCCCTTGAATTGAACACCATCCTCGGTGTTCCAATATTATCATATCTGGAATAGGAATGGATATGCCTTTCTCATGGATTCCTCCATTTCCCAAGTTTCCTACTATATAGCTCATTTCTATAACATAATTTCATTTTGGTCGAGAATAGGTAGTGGTTCTACCTGAAACTCACTTTCGAGTTCCACGTGAATCACATTCCAATTTGCAACATGAGTTATACCATGTACATTTTTTTTTTTTAATATTGAAACATGAAATATATTGTGAACATTTAAAATGATTGGAAGTGCAAGTTGATATCCAGTGGTCCTATTCTTTTGATCAATTGAAATGGCCTACAATACCATGGTGCCAACTTGATACTTTTTCCTAATTTCAATGCACTATTTTTGGGTCTAACTTTAAGATAAACATGATCACCAATATTAAATTATGCATGTGTTTTTTTTTTTTAATTTGGACAGTTATTTTTTCTACCCTATGAACTTTTAAGGTTTTGTTTTGTTTTTTGAACAATTGTTTCCATTTCTTTTAACATAATTGGGCCCCAAAAGGAATCATCATTAAAGAAGTATGATAATGATTATTGTATGAAAATTCAACCAAGTGAAGATAATGTTTCCACTTTGTTGGAGAGTCTATCGCATACATTCACAACATATCCTCTAAAATTCGGTTGACTCTTTCATTTTCATGATTAGTTCGAGGATGATATGTGGTATTAAAATTCAACTTAGTATCCAAACCACTGAACAATGTCTTCCATAAATTTGAGTTGAATTTAGTGTCCATTTTTGAAAGTATATACTTTGGTATACGATGCGTCCTAAATATATATTTGATAAGTATCTCAATAATATTTATAGGCTTATGAATTGATTTCACTGAAATGAAGTGTGCATCTTTAGTAAGTTTGTCTAATGGAATCATTTTGTTTGTTAATTTATAATCCATGTTGATTACTTCCCATTTCCATTGAGGGATGGGTATTGGCTACAACAATTCAACTGGGTCTAGATGCTCTTATTAAGTTGTTGGCACTCAAGGCATCTAGAAAGATATTCAGTTACTTTAGTTTTGGCATAAAGTATTTTGGTATCTTGGGTAACCTCAATAAAGTTTCTTATGTACTTCACCCAATATTAATTTTTTTTAATTTTTCTCTATTTGGAATATAAATTTTGTCTTTATACTTCACTAAACCATCTTGATTATGTATGAATTTTGATTCTTCTTCAACTCAATCATTATTCTATAATTTTTCATGTAATTTCTTGTAAATTTCATCATTTTTTATTGTTTTGAAGGGAGTTTTGAAGATGAGGGTGGAGGGAGTTTTGAAGATGAGGGCACACTTTCCAGAGGAGGGAACAATTTCTAGAGGAGGGCACACTAGCCAAAAGATGGAGTGCTTTCTAGAGGAGGGTACACTTGGATGAGAAGGGCGCACTATCCAAATGAGGGTGCAATAGTGAGAGGAGGGTGAATTATCCAAAGGAGGGCTCAATAACCAAAGGAGAGTGCATTGGAAACTAGGGAACATTTTAGGAGCTAAGAAATGTTGTACTAGCAACAAGAATAGACAAAAAAAAAACCTAAACCAAGAACAAGAGAGAAAATGAGAAAAAAGAGAATTTTCTTAAAAAATAAGACAACACTTCTATTAGTTCATAGGATCACCTTTTATAGAGAAGGGACCTACTTATTTTGCATACATAATATTATTCTAATTAAAAAAGAAAATAAACTCTACTCTATTACATTATCCCTTGTTTTATTAAAGGGGTTATAAAGAAGACTATCTTCCTTATGGCCCGATTCCTCCTTGTTTAGAGCTCAAAGCATCCTTGTTTCATCTAGCACATGGGGAAACATACATTGGACCATTTATGTTGTCATCCACTTTTCTTGTGTTTGGGTTTCTCCCTTGTGTTCTAGAAGGTAATAAATATCTTATCTTTGTCGATTAGAGTGGTTCTTGGTATGGAGAATGGTATATTGTAATAGGGGAAATTGAAAATATGCAATGTTGTCCATGAGATGAGTGATAGTGACTCGCTCATCCAAGAGTGGTGGCTAAAATAGCTTCAGATTATTGACATTGGTGACATTGTGTATGCCCAGCTAAGAAGGGATGTCCAATCGATAGGCATTTTCTCCAATGCATTCCAAAATTGTATAAGGGCCATATTTGAGAGGATGTAGTTTATGATGTTGACCTTTGAAACGTTGTTTTTATAATCGTAACCAGACACAGTCCCTAAGTTGAAATAAAATAGGTGTATGATGCTTATCATGCCTTTGCTTTTCTCTTGCTTGAGCATATTTCAAATCTTCAAGTACTTGAGTTTTGTGGTGTGCAATTTGTTGAAGGAATTGATGGGATCATCTTTGTTCTCTTTGTTGGTGATATGTGCCTTGTGGATTGAGAGTGAGAGGCATCTCTACTGGAGAAGTGGGTTGAAAACAAAAAAAAACTTAAAAAGGAGAGAAGTTAGTAGTTGAGTTCGTGGCCTTGTTGTAACTATGCTGCAGAATATGTAAATAAGTATCTCATTTTTTTTTACACGTGAAATGAATGCGTAGATAATGTACCAACACATGATTTACTAACTTTTTTTTTTCCATCTGTCTGAGGATGTAAGGCGGTGGAGAACTTAAGATCACAACCAAGTAGCACCCATAGTGTCCTCTAAAAAGAGCTTAGGAATTGTGAGTCCCCATCCAAAATGACAGTGCTAGGTAGACCAAAATGAGTCGAGACATGTTGAAAATATAAAAAAAAAATTGAGCAGTTGTAGTAGTCTTGGTGCAAGCAATGAAAAAGACCATTTTGGAAAACTGAGGCTGCTGCTAGTGGTGGCCAACCTCTACATGGAGAAGTTTGAGAAAAAATCATTTGAATCATACCCCCTAAAAACATATATATGGAAAATGTTTGTTGATGATACGAATGTCATGTGGCCTCATGGCAATGAAGAACTGAACAAATTTTTTGAGCACCTTAATGGAATTTCTGAGAACATCAAATTCACCATGGAACTAGAGGAAAACTATAGCATACCCTTTCTAGACGTACTTATGACTAGGAAATAGGATAGTACACTTAGACACAATGTCTTCAAGAAGAAAAATTGCACAAACAACTACCTACATGTTGAATCTCACCACCATCCCTCTCAAAATATGGGGGTTCTGAATACCATGGCCATATGAGAAAAATGAATTTTTGACAAGGAACATCTTAAAGAGGAAATATACCACTTAACTAAGGTCTTCAAGAACACTGGAAATAGAGATAGAGACATCAAAAAGGAATTATATAAGAAGGATAGAAGGACTTGAACCCAGAGTGCTCAAACCTCCAACATAAAGGATTTCCTTCCCTACCTTCGCGATGTCACAGACAAGATTGAAAAGGTCTTAAAAAGAAAATAAATTATGATATATTTCAAACCCCTAATTACTATGAGACAAAGAATGAAGTTTGTAAAGGACCCTATAGACCACCGACAAGGGAAAGGCATCTACAATAGTGTTGTAGTCCTAGAATTGAGTAATCTGCAGGCCAGGAGTATGCATGCTTAAATAATATTAATTCTCACCTTCAAGCATTTCCATTTAATCAGGGCGCATCTCGGGCATCAGGCCAACATGTATCTCCTTTTTAGTAGATTTATTCCTTACCGTTGATTTCTCCGTAGTGGTTTTGTTTTTGTTTTGAGTTCTCTTCCATTCTTAACAAGCAGTTATGATACTTGGAGAATAAGAGACTTGATTTTTACTTTTTTTTTATGCTGGCGGAATCGGCAACTGGGCCGGTCTCGTACTCGCATGACACAGGTTTGATTTCGACCGCTACCACTATAACCTCCAGGTGCCATACATATTCCCCTTCCGCAGGCACGGGTAAGTCGGGGGGATTTGAACTTGGAACCTCATCGTACATAACACGCTATATCATGGCACTTGCCAATTGAGCTGCCCCCCGGGGGCTGACTTGATTTTTACTTTAATTCTAAATCTATTTAATTATTTCCATAAAGATTTGGAAGCTTTATAAATTACGAGTACTTTTCTTCTTCCTTACAATTAGCTTTATAAGGATGGAGTGAGGTCTTTCTTGTAACAAGTTTCTCCATCGTCAAAATATTCTCTAACTTCTTGAAACTTTAGTTAATATCATTGTTCTAATTTTAAATCGTGCTTATTACTAATCATTACCTATAAACTAAGTACTTGAATTTCTATTTATGGTAAGGAGTGTTGCTTGATTTAGATATCATATAATACTAGTGTTGTTGATAAGAACTGTTAACCCTTTCATAATTAGATGGACCCGATGTTTATACGAAGGAAGTGAGATTCAGGGCATGACTCCTTCCAGACAGACAGGGAAGACATTGCATCACAACAACATGCACATGTTAGGAAGACATCTTGGCACCACTATACACCCAAAGGCCCTGCATTTTCTACACCACGTAGAATGACTATTGGAAAGAGGAATCTGTATACAACACCACCACAAAAACAACAACATTGTCCTCACCACCAGCAACAACACCAAAGACATTTTCAACAGAACAAATTGGTGCCCTAGAACCCTAGACAAACATATTTTTCTTCTTGAACTAGGAGTATCGGCCCTAAGTATGAATCTTGGACTTTTGGAGAGACAGACTACAAGAGGGATTTTCCTATTGAGAAGGAAAGATATGTCGGATCAGTAGGATAGGCAAAAGTTGGAGATTTGGGCAAGGCCCATAGGATTCATGTAGTGGTTAATAACTGTTAGGCCGAGAATTAGTCTACAGTACTCAAGACATTAGGTATGATAGTTGATCAACAACTTAGTGTTTTGATAAATCGAGGAGCTACTGAGATTTGTATATCTAGTGCTGCACTTAAAATAATTAGGTGAAGGAAGTCGAACAAGATGAGTTTAGTTATGTAGAAATGGCATCTGGTGCCAAGAAAAAGGTTGGAGGAAAAGTTAAGGATTGTAGCATTAACTTGGGTGAATTCATCACAAGTGTAAACCTACATGTTACAATCTTAGGATATTACGCCATTATGATTGGAATGGATTGGTTATAATCACACAATCAAGTTTAAGATGAAATGTTTAGGTTTATCCGATGATTTAGGACATATTAGAGTAATTTTGGGAAGAAACCAAGGATTGTCCTTGAGATTTATTGCTTCTCTACAATTACAGAAAAGTGTGCACAAAGGATGTAAGTTGTATGCTATTTTGGTGCTTAACAAAAATGGTGATACAAAAGGATTAGAAAACCTTCTTGTAGTATCAGAGTTCATTGATGTTTTTCTTGAATAATTACCAGGGTTACCGCCATAAAGAAAATTAGAATTTACTATAGATCTAAAGCCTGGAACAAAAACGATTGTTATGACACCTTATCGGATGTAGACACCAGAATTGCAAGAGTTAAAGATGCAATTGAAATATTTATTGGATTTGGGACTTATACATCCAAGTGTATCATCATGGGGCGCACTAGTGATTTTTGTAAGGAAGAATGATGGATCATGGAGGCTTTGCATTGACTATAGTCAATTAAACAAAGCCACGATCAAGAATCAATATTTTTTACCTAAGATTGATGATTTATTTGATCAAATGAAGGGAGAAACGATGTTTTCAAATATTAACTTGGGATTGGGATATCATCAGTTGCGAATCAAAGAGGAAGATATTCCTAATACCTCATTTAAGACAAGATTTAGACACTATGAGTTTATAGTTTTACCGTTTGGATTGATGAATGCCCTGGGCATATTCATGATTTGAATGAGTGGGGTATTCCACAAATACCTAAAAATGTTTGTACAAGTATTTATTGACGATACACTAATTTATTATTGGATGACGGAAGAGCACGATGAACACTTGAGATTAGTTTTATGGTGTTTAAGAAAAAACAAGTTGTACGGAAAGCTGTCGAAATGTTCATTTGATCAGACGAAAATTCATTATTTGGGACATATTATATCTGGAGAAGGTATCAGTATGGATCTAACGAAGGTTGAGGCTATTATGAAATGGACATCACCAACAAATATACAATAAGTATGTAGTTTTATGGGATTAGCACGTTACTATGGACACTTTGCCAAAGGATTTTCGAATATAGAAAATCTAATTACGAAATTGCAGAAGAAGAACAAGAAATTTCTATGGTCTGAGAAATGCAAGGAATCATTTTAGAACTTAAGGAACTTTTAACAACAACACTGATACTGAAGGTTCCATATATGGTCAAGGAATTCTTAGTATGCACGGATGCATCCAAGGAAGGATTAGGTGGAGTATTAATGCAAGACGGTTGAGGTGATCACATTCAATTTGAGGCAAATTAGAAGGAATGAATAGAATTATGCAACACATGATTTTGATTTATTAATGATTGTTTATGCCTTATGAGTTTGGACACATTATCTTATTGGAAAAAAAATTGAGTTAAAAATTGATCATTGTGGATTACAACACATTTTTACTCAAAGTGACTTGAACACACGACAAAGGCATTAGTCATAACTACTTAGTGAGTTTGATTTTGAGATCATGTCTATCAAATGAATGATTACTAGAGTAGTAGATGTGTTGAGTCAGAGACCGGACATATTCTCAGTAATACCACTATAGACGAACCTTTGAGATAATATTTTAGCATTACAGATTGATGATGATTGCTACAAGGAAGTAAAATATAATATCAGACAATATATGATGACGATACCTAGATATAAGGGATATTCATTAGACAATGATAGACTTTTAAGATACAATAGTTGTATTATGTACCACCAAATGGTGAATTGAGAAGATTAATTTTGAACGAAACTCATCGAGTGGTTTATATGGCTCATCCTAGAGTCACAAAGATGAAGGAATATAATAAACCATTGTTCTTTTGGAAAGGAATGAAGACATATATAGTTAACTATGTGGCGAGATATTTAGAATGCTAGCAAGTGAAGGATGGACATAGACATCTAGTGGGATTGTTACAACCACATGACATTCCTGAATCAAAATGGGAAGTCATTTTGATGGATTTTATTGTTATATTTCCACTCACGGTAAGGAGACATGATTTTATTTTTATGATCATTGAAACATTGATGAAAAGTGCACACATTATTCTAATACATACGATGCACGAGTCATCAGAAACAACTAGAGTTTTCTTTAACAATATTGTCAGATTGCATGGTGTACTAATAAAGATAATATATGATCAATGATCGATATTCACTCAATGATTTTGGACTAGTTTCCAAGAGGCTTTGGAAATGGAGTTGAATTTTAGTACAACATATCATCCCAAAACATATGGAAAAATGGAAAGAACTAATTAAATTTTAAAGGACATTCTTCAAATGTATGTGATGGATCAACATAAGTGTTCGGAATATTTTTTACCATTGGTAGAGTTTTTGTACAACAAAAGTTATCGGAGTAGGATAAAGATGGCACCTTCTAAGTTTTTATACAGATGGTCGTGTTATGTGTAGGACACCTTTGAGTTGGGATCAAATAGAGGAGAGGGTCCTGGTGGGACCATAAGTGATCCAAGAAATGGAAGCTCAGATGAAATCCATAAGTAAAAGGATTAAATAAGCACGAGATTGATAGAAGAGTTATGCAGATGAACATTGTATAGACCGCAATTATGATATTGGTGATAAAGTTTTTTTGTGGGTGAAGCCACATAAGAGTTCCATCAAGTTTGGAAATGATTCTAAACTCTCTCCACGGTTTGTGGGACCTTTCGAAGTTGTGGAAAAGAAAATACCTTTGTCTTACGAACTAGCCTTGCATAATTCTTTGAGGCATATGCACGATGTGTTTCATGTATCTGTTTTTCGACATTATATTTCAGATTCATCACATGTTATTGACTTCAGTTATTTGCAGGTGTCAGACAAGGGTGCTCTCATGGAAGAGTCGATCCACATACTGGACCATCGCACTCGACAACTACGACGTTGAATATTCGATCAGGTCAAGGTCTAGTGGGATAGTTATAGTACACATTCTGCTACATGAGAGGATGCATATGAGATGCGTCAATGATTTTCTTAATTATTTTGATTTTTGGATATACAGATTACTATTAGTTATGCTTATTTCTTTCATTATTGAACAATACAAAATTTGCGACAAAGTTTAAAACAAGATGAGGTGTATGTAACATTCAGTTCCACAGATCACATTATAACATTGACTTATTCTTTGAGGACACTTGTGTGCAAGTGATCGAGTATAAAAATTGGTAGATTATGATTTTCGATTTACTTTTATTATTATGCCTTGATTATGAGTTGTACTGTGATGAGAATTGAGATTTATATGATGCTTCTAAATGTATATATATTGACAGGTTTATTATGAGGTTTCCTGAGTGTGCAATAAATGTGATAGGTTGAGGATGTGGATGGCATCAACAAACTTCCTTGAAATCCAGATTGAGTTAGGGAGTGGATTTGTATTTGGTTTGAGTATCTGATTTATACACATCTTTTATATGATGATTTTAGTATGGATTTTATGTATATGGATTATTGACATTGTCCTTGTGAGTGGATGCAGGCATGACAATGCTTTCTACTCTGACTCACATATGGAGTAAATAGGTCATGTGCATAAACTATACGGATGAGGGAGATGTGGGGAAACGTCCTTGTCACAACCTACTAGCACTCTCACCGTGAACTAAAATGAAGGTTAACGATTACCTTGCTCAAAAAGGTTCATCATGACATGAGGTCATATTGAGACAATCACTCACGAGGAATTCTAAGGGGCACGCAATAAAGAAGAATCCTTATTCCTTATAAAATCCATTAGTCTCTCACAAGGTTGACCAATGGAGTTGACTCCAAGTGTCTGAAAAATTCTCAAACTAGTCAATGGTGATTGGCACCATTGGAGCATAAAAGTGTGTCTTGAAGGGAACGTCGCATAAATAAATTTGTGAGTGAATAAAAATCTAGATGGACTAGAAAATATAAATGAATTCTTAGACCTTGTTAGAAAAGAGCATACAATTAATTATTAAAATATAAATGAGAAAAATAAATGAGAAACTTGTGAGAGCTTAAGAGATCACTTGTTTGGGAAGTTGTGTGCCATTGTGGAACCCGTCCTTGTGGATTGATAGCCATGGCTCAGGGGTGACATTATTGTTGAGACTTGGAATAATGATGTCTACGGTTGGGTAGAATGTCCTCGGTCTACACCTAGATGGTGATTGAATTTTTTTAAGATAAGTGATCTATGTCATGGTTTTTTTTTTTGTATATTTATTTCGGTTGTGTATTAATTATCATCTATGAAATTCGTATTTATAATATGGATACTTACTGGTTATTATTGTGCATTGAATACTATTCATTTCTTTTATGTTGTAGCATGAATATTTATTATTGCATGTGAGTCTTTCATGTTTCTTTATTAATCAAATATTAACAGAATTCACAATCAATTTTGAAGTTTGTTTTTTACGTAGGCATGTGGGTGGTCGACTACGTTACAATAACAAGACTTGGGATCTTGTTGATCTTGTTGATCTTCTAGTATACAAATCCAACATAGGTGTTAGGTGGGTGTACAAAACAAATCTAAATTAAAAGGGAAACATAGAGAAGCATAAGGAAAGGTTGGTTTCCGAAGGTTTCTCTTAAGAGACTTGGTTTTTAGGTCAAGAGACAAGAGGATAAAGTATATAATTTGAATAAACCCCTGTATGGATTGAAGTAATATCCAAGAGATTGGTACAGTGGAATTGAATCTTATCTGAAAAATGGTGGATTTAATAGGAGCAACAATGAGCCAAATATATATACAAAATTAGATCATGAAGTTAAAATTCTCAATGTTTTGATTTATGTTGATGATATGATTTATACAAACAATATGATGTTAGAAGAGTTAAAAGCTACCATGAAAACACAGTTTGAGATGACTGATCTTGGACTCATGAATATTTTTTGGGAATTGAGGTTGAGCAATCTGCCCAAGGTATTTGTTTCTATTGGAAAAAGGTATGCTACAAACATTATAAAAATATTTAGAATAGAAAAATCTAAGCAATGTGAAACTCCTATTGCACTAGGAGAAAAATTGAGCAAAGAAGATGAAGGATCAACATTTGATTCTACTTTATATAAGAGGATGGTAGGTAGTCTCACGTACCTTACTGCAATATAATTTTTTCATCAAGTTTTGTTTCCAATTTTATGGAATATCCCAAGAATTCTCACTCGAAATTAGGAAAAACAATTCTAAGGTATGTTGTAGGGACAATCAACTATGGTTTGTGGTAAAAAAATTCTCAAGATTATTCACTTGCAGGCTACACATATAGGGATTTTGCAGGAATTTTAGATGATAGGAAAATAATATCTAGTTATGATTTTCATCTAGGTATCAATCTGATTTCATTGGAATCAAGGAAACAACTCATAGTTGCAATATCTTTAGAAGAGGCATAATATGTTTCTGCGACTTCATCATCTTTCCAAGTTGTATGGATGAAAATACTATTGAAATATTTGGCACATATAGAAAATGATCCAACTCCTATTTTCTTTGATAACAACTCAACCATTGCATTATTAAATAATCATTTGTTTCATAAGAATAGAAAGAACATTGACACTTGCTTTCACTTAATTTGAGATCTTGTAAATAATGGTGATACTTATCTTCATTATTGTGGATCAAAAGATCATCTAGCAGACATTTTTACTAAATCACTTGGAAAAATGTTGTTTGAATTTCAAAAACAACACTTAAGCATTGTAAGTGATAATGAATGAATGTAACAATTGATATTGAGGGGGATATCGAGGGGGAGTGTTAGAGTAATCTCCCTAGTTATAACTCATTGTTTTCTTATATGCCAGTTGTCATGTTTACCAGTTGATGTATTTAGTTGTAGTTATACTTCACTTACATTAAATTACGTTTTGTTTTCTAATGCTTCTCAAATATCCATTGGAACCATATGTAATCTATATAATTTATTTCATATTTACATAGGAACCTTTGTTCTCGTTTATTGTTTGTTTCTTCCTCTCTGAACTTTATTAGATACCATGAAGATATTCGAAAAAAAGTTACAAGCATATTCTAGTTAAAACATTAAATAGTATAGTAATTATTGGGAAGATAAAGATTTGTAAGAATCCATATAGCTTGAAAAAAAACCTTAATCAACTTAGACGGAGTGTTGTGAGAAAGGGAAAGGATGTGATGTGGAGGAATACTTCACTAATGCATAAGATCCACAACCAAATAAATTTCATTTTCATTTTTCTATTTTTTTTCTCATCCAAAATAATGACCTCCTTCACTCTTTAGAGTATGACACTTTGGTTTTCTGTCCATGGACAGAAAACAAGCACCATTCCAAACACCAGTCACCATTCCCCGTTTTGCAGCTATTTGAATAGTCATAGATACTCTATCTATTAAAATGATAAACTTATATGATTTGTTTTTTTAGACCTGCTACGATATTTGTTATGCATTATGCCATGGATTTAAAGTTATAACTTAATCTATTAAAAAATTACATAGATTTATTTTTTGATATTCCTTAAGAACAAATAACTTAATCTAGTTAAAAAACATAAACAAAATATCCTGTGCTTAAAAATTAGAGAGTAGAGCTCATGCTTTGCGCAAAAAAAGATATAGACTTTTTCATTATTTTCTATAAGCATTGGTTTGTTTTGGAGAAATCATAGAAGATCATATCTTTTATGGTGGTTGCAGGATAATTATCGTCTCTCATTTTGAAGTATAAGGGGAAATTCAAAGATAGAAAATATAAATATGTTAATTTGAATGGATGATTCAAGGTATTTTCACAATCAATTTGAATATGGTGTAAAAGTATTAAATGTAGGAAATCAAATTAACTTATTGAATATATAATTTTTATTTATAGAATTTGTGTATGAATATGTGATATTTTAGTTTTTATAACAGTATTATGTTATTTTTCATGGAAAATATAATGCATATGCTCCCATTAGCCTCGGTGGTGAGTAACTAAATGATAGATTTTCCTTGAAAAAAATAGTAGAATTGTAGAGAACACATTGTTCTTATGTAGGGATATTTTTTCAATATTTATGATAACTTTAATTATTTATTGAATTATGAAATTCATTATATCCTTGAAATTACAAGGCCTTGTGTTAGTGTTGGATACAAGTGTCTTAACACAATCAAGAAATTTTTCATTTACTTTTAGATTGTAAAGTTATAGATGAAATAAAATGTGTATGTATTTTCTAGTCTACTTAACCCCAAAAATTGAGAGTAATCTCATAAAATGTAGTGAAAAAACAAATAACACAAGATAAAAGAGACACAAACCATAATAAATAAACATCTCTTTCATAATAAGAAATATAGAGCTATACTCGCTTGTGTATTCATGGGGGAAACCTACAAGAGAAATGCCCCAAATACAATAACAATTCTCGAGAAAACATTACATAACCTTCTTCTCTCTCTCTCTCTCTC
>JZKD02S1591667.1:657214-698421 GCA_000966675.3 Picea glauca
AGAGAGAGAGAGAGAGAGAGAGAGAGAGAGAGAGAGAGAGAGAGAGAGAGAGAGAGATTGATTCTTAACTAACTATGGGTCCATTGATAATGAACGCTAACTAACTAATTTGGGCCTTATTAATAAAGAGGACTTGTTTTACAATGACTGACTATTAACTAACTATTTAATGGGCCTTATTTAAGGCAAATGGCCGCATATATTAATAAAATATATAAGTATATTAATCAAATATCTAAGTAAGGGCGTTAGGGTACGACCCTAGCATGCCCTCCCCCTTTGAAATGTGTTTTTTCCTCAAGGTTGAAGGTGAGAAAATTGTTTTAGAATCATTGTTGGTTCCAATGTGGAATCTTCTGGTTGCATATTTTTCAATTGGATCAATACTTCTCTGATCATGCACTTGTGCAACTAACACTCTATGGTATCCAATATTTCTTCTAGCTATAGATAAATTGAGCCTTCTTCATCAAGTTCTTATGGGACGGTTTTCTCTTTGCAAGTTGATCCCACAATTGTCTTCAAACATGACACATGAAAGACTATCAGTCTTGCAGTGGGATAGGAGAGACAACTTGTAGGTGCCCTAACCAATGCATTGTATGATCTGATAAGAACCATAGAAATTTTTTTCAACCAAAAAAATACGCTTTATATTCAAAAGGATATAAGAATGTACAGGGCTATTTTAGCAGAAAAAACCATGAGAAAACAAGAACTATGCCGGTGAAACAAGTTGTCCATACAAGTCAAAAGTGTATCATGTCAGGCCAAGACCATTCTTGGCCCCAAGAAAGGGCATCACTCAAAGCAAGTTGACCGATCAAAGATTGATCATCATGGAAGGTCCTTAATTGCCTTCTTCCCACCTTATAAAACAAATGTGCCCCGATGGCAAGAACAGAGCTTTTTTAGAGAGGGTATCCGCCTCGTTGTTTTCCTCTCTGTAGATGTGAGAGTAGGTAAGATTATTAATCAGTTGAGTAGCTTCACGAGTTCTTTCCTTCCAGCTTTCAAGGTCCACCACATGGAAGTCTGCACGCCCTCTCAACCAATCAATGATAATTTTGGAGTCGCCAAGAAGTAAAAGCTCATTGATATGTAATCGACTTGCCAAAATAAGAGATGCCCACGCTCCCAAAAGTTCTGCCTTCATGTTGGTACTGATCCCACAATTTAGAGTCCACTGGAAACATGTATGTGAGTTTAAGACAATTTTCCCTCCCGCCCCACAGAGTAAGCCATCTTGTTGTGTCGCTCCGTCAAACCAGGCCACAATTCTATCGAGTGGAACTTTAAAAAAGGTCTTGTTGGGAGGTGTAACCGGTGACTATTTCCTACTCGAGGCCATCTCAACAATGATGCAATTGGCCACTCTATGATGGGAAGGTGACTTTTCTTCGAACAAGGCAGCGTTTCTGGTCTTCCAAACCTGTCATCTGAGAAGAATTGACAGGTGCACAGGGTTCTTTGAGTCCTCCATTCAATTCTGAAAGCAGAAAGAAGTGTTGGGACCTGACCAAGTGCTGGGACCTAACCATAGAACTTAGGATCTAGCTTATGGTGAAATTTATCTTTGAGTGATGTTTGATTATAAGGTTGCAAGAGAAGAAACACTTGATCCCATATGGAAAAATAATGTTCAATTCTATGTTGTTAATGTTATTGTTTTATTTGATTTGGGGCCATGACCAAGTTGTCCTTGAGGATATGGATAATTTCTTCTCTATTGTGGAGATTTCTATCTACAGCATGAACCTTGGAGGTTCATGATACATATAGTGCTAGTGAAGGGGGTTTTGGCCATAAACATATCGGGTCATTTTCGTAGCTCCATGATAAGTTGTATTGTACCACTTAAACAAGGGGAAGGAATTGTGCCCATTAGTGTGTATTTTCATAATCTAATCATCCCAAATAGGTTTATATGCACTTGTTGACCACTTTTGTTTGACCATCATTTTGACAATGATATTCAGGGTCCCAATCCCAGATAATGGAAGTGGGAATACCCTGTAGCTTAAATATTTCATCCATGAAGGGGTGAGTGAATGAGGAAGAAATGAAAGGATGAGCTAGGGAATATAAATGATCATCTTTTGAAGGACGGTCAACCACTACCATGGTCCATGATGATTTATTTGTTTTCTACTTTTGGGAGTCCCTCGATAAAATCCATTGAAAATCCTGTCAAAATATATGTTGGGATTGTTATAGGTTGCAATTCCCTTGATATCTTCATAGTCTCTCCCATGTTTCTTTGAAAAATGTCACAATTTTCTACAAAATCCTAAATATTTGTTTTCATTCCATCCGAGAAGAATGAACGCTTAATTCTTTCATAGGTTTTATAAAAATTGGAGTGAACCACTATTGAGGAATGTAGCTCCTCTAAGACTCATTTTTTTTTAGGGTTAAATCTTTTTCCATAACAATGTACCCTTTATACCACAATGTATATTGTCACCATGTATAATTTTTAGGTGGGTTGTTGTAATGCCTCCTTTTACCAACAACAATTTATTTTTAAATATTTACTTTCACTAAAATATACCTATGTAATTGCACTTATCATTTCTCTTGTCTAAACTCGAAATGACATATTATCCCATTCAATGTTTAATATTAGTATCTAATTGTCATTTTGTGACCGTGATAGGATCAAGACTCCTTGATGTTTCAAAACTATACATTATCTCTTCCATCGTATCGATCGACTACTTTTCAAGAGTATTTTCTTCTTTACAGGTAACATAATCTTACTTCACTATTTTTTCTATTATTCTTTCCTTCATTAAAACAACATTATTTTTACCACTTGTAACTACATAAATGAATGTCGGTTTGCCAAAACAAGTTACATTTCTATAAGTCTCAAGAAGCTTTGTATGGCTTGTAATTAAACTTCACTTGTCCATTATTAGTCCCTACGCATTGGGCTCATGGAATATTAATATAGGTTTTCATTGTTCTATTAATCCATGCACGTAAATCAAGACAATTTAACTATTTTAACCAAAGTGTCATGAGACTCATACAATTTTCTAACTTACATATCATTTTTTATCCAAAGTTTTTTTTGTTTGAGGTCTTATTTGGCCTCATCCCAAAGGCATATAACCACATTGAGAATTTAAACCTTAGATTAAGACACCTTTGCTTAATAATTTTATCCAAAGTGAAGTAATGCTAGAAGTAAGCCTAACACTACTTCTCTAACATTAAATGTATATTTTTCCATTGTAATCTTTTTCCTACTATGATCTTGAAATATGATTTTCACTAGCAACAAGGTCGCAGTTGTAAATTCAATGTAAAATTGGCTATAGGTATGCTCGATGCAGAACTTTGCTCGATTATGCATTCGGTTCAGTAGAATATCATCTTTTTGTGCTTGCTCAAGTTCATGTTGTCAAGACATGCGGGCATCGAGAAAACATTGAATAAGCATATGGACAACTAAACACATAATAAGCATATCCACAACTAGTGAAAAGACAAAGGTAATATCTATACTTCACTTAGAGATATATATTTTTCTTAGGTAGTTTTCCTACAATTCTTTTCTTACCCTGTATTGCATGCAATTTTCCTTTGCAGGGAAAGAGAAACTTCATATTCCTTTCTGTGCAAGGAAGGAGAGTAATGAAAAAAATCCTTATCAGCGCCATATCCCTATTTTCTCGAGATTTGGCAAGCTTGAAAAAGAAATTATTCCTTTCTCGGGTAAGCTTCTAACTTATATATCTGGATATTCAAACTCAAATTAAAACATTATTTACCATTCTAGGATAACTCACTAATTTTCAATTTACAATTTCTCCAAACCAGAATAATTAGGGTTATATGACTTTATCACTTATTATTTGACAAATCCCCAAAACAAGCTAGGTTTCAAGAGATATCTCCTTGTATCTAAAAAAAAGGGTTTAAGTTCACTAATTTTCCAGTTACACAGGCACGAATAGAACATGTTTATTAACTGGGAGAACACCATATATCATCTTTAATAACATCTCTATCATTGGGTTTGGGCTCATTCACATAGATTCTATGTAACACTAAAGCCATAATCTTATTATTACCACAACGCAAGTTTTTTTTTTATATAACTGGGTCTATTATTAGCATTGTAATATTTATTTGTTACATATTATATTATGCACTTGGTTATCATTATGTTGACCAAGAAGAAAAAACAAACCCTGGGTTCATGAAGAGGCTTACCCACCATTTCTTCTAAATTGTCAGCTTGTAGCTCCAATGGATCGATAGGTGATACGACCGACTCCCACGGGTTGAACCTACTATGCAAGTTGAACTTGAAAACACCTATGGGTGTTGGTATTTTCGATTCTTCCAATTATAGCCCCTGGTTATGGATCTTCCCTCGGGCGGGGTATGGTTCTTTATCTAAATGTCTTCATTCAACTCCCATAACATCCAAGTTAGGAACCTCTGTATCTATATGTGCACTGCAGCCATAGACAAGATGGAGGACTAAGAGTCATTTTTCCCATGCAACATTATTGGACAATACACCATCCAACTCCATCCTTTTTCTTTAAAGAAACAAATGTTAATCATGCTTTTTTGAAAAACGAATTCCATTAAGGCAAGCCAAATGCACATTATCCAGCATTATATAGATATAAGTAGAAAGTTTGATTACCCATTATCTCCTTATCTAAACCATATTGACTCGTTGGTCTATAAAAATGATTTTTGTTCTTTCTCGTTTCTGAAAACAAACAAAACCATGAATTACATGAACGTGATATATCTGTGACAAAATTTTTCTGACTAAACAAGTTCAAATTTTGTTCTGCAGGAGCAAATGGATGGATTTCGAATCTGGATGGCCAAAAATTAAGTTGAAGATGCGTGAGTGAGGGGTTTTTCCTTCCCCTTCTCCCTCTGTAGCTCGAGATAATTGTTAGATTATGAGCTTGATTTCTTATGCGGATTAATTCTTTTATTTTCGTCAATACTTTGATTCCAGCTTACTTCAACAATTTCAAATCATAATCAGATATAAATAATTATGTAGATAAGTAAAGATGCATATTAACAACACATATACCCTGGGGAAACCTTGTACAGTGAGAAAAACCCCAACAAACAATATTCCTTTATTGCATTAATAATGTAAGATCTCTTACAAATATCCACCATGAATGTACTTCTCTCAAAGAGCTTGCTAAGATGACTCTGACCTGACAAAGACTTACAAGACCTTGCTTTGATATGCTGCCTCTTTATCATTGATGTGCTCCTCTATTACTTCACCTTCAACCTGCATATGAAAACTCTATTTCAAAATTGTGTTGCAAAACTATATTGAAGAGAGGATTCGACCTCTTCTTATATAGGTTGAAGAGGGGTAGAGGAGAGGCTCGAAATAGTAACCTAATTTCATGCATTAGTCATAACTCATATTTATACTTTAGTTTGAACTTAGAAATAGAATTGAGATTGGTTACATCTCAGCATTACACTTTAGTTCGTACTTATAACTAGACTTGAGACTGACATGCTTTAGTTCGAACTTAGAACTAGACTTAGGAATTTAGTTGCAACTCAACATTACACTTTAGTTCTAAGATAGAACTACACTCAACACTCTAGTTGCAACTCAACATTACACTTTAGTTCTAGTCTCAAGACTTTAGTTGCAACTCAACATTACACTTTAGTTATAACATAGAATTAGACTCAAGAATTTAGTTACAACTCTTGACAAGGCAATTCAAAATTCTCTTCATGGTGGATAATGTTTACACGTGCCAACACACTAGATCAATACAATTACATCATTTGCAATATTAGGAATATTGTTTGTTTCTAGCTCATAGGAATTTTACATTCAACCTAACTTTTGCTAGATACCTTGACTTTTGCTCATGGCTAACAAGGTTTGACTAGGCTCACAGAGGTTGTATGTTCCCGCTGACTTTTTCACTAGTCTGTCTATGCTTATAGAGGTTGTACATTCCCCCTGACTTTTGAACTAGACTGTCTATGTTCACAGAGGTTGTACGTTCCCCCTGAATTTTTCATTAGACTCACATAGAATCTCATTTGTCCTGACTTTTGGTTTGACTCACAGAGGTTGTCCATTCCCCATGGACTTTGTCAATACCTCACAAGACTAGTTGATTCTCCAAATCTCCCTGGCTAGCCTTAGGGTGGCCCATATGGCCTCTCATTGGAGAATGACTGTCGATGCTGCCAAATTTAACACTCCCTCTCAGTGAGGGAGTCATTCTCAGCCACACCAAGGTTGCCTCTCAACTGCACAAACTGTCTCGAGGTCAGAGTCTTGGTCAGGATATCAACTACATGCTCGCTCGTGGCTATGTACTGTAACTTTATATTTTTTCTTTGGACAAAGTCTGAGATGTAGTGGTACCTCATGTCAATATGTTTTGACCTATCATGAAATACCAGGTTCTTTGTCAATTTTATGCAACTTTTATTATCACACTTAACCACCGTTGTCTCCAGCTTGTCACAAAACAACCCAAAAATGAATTTTCTGAGCCATACTACTTCCTTGATAACATCACTTGCTACAATGTACTCAGCCTCTGTTGTACTCTGTGAAATGGATCCCTTCTTTTGGCTTGACCAAGAGATCATAGCAGATCCTAAACTGAAGCGGTATCCAGAAGTACTCTTTCGATCCACTGGGATTCCTGCCTAGTCAACATCTGCATACCCAAGTAGAAATAAACCACCACTAGATGTATATCTCAGACCATAAGTAATGGTCCCTCTCATATACCTCAATATGTGCATTGTTTCCACCCAATGTCTCCGTCTCAGTTTGGTCATGAACTGACTCATTGCAATCATTGCATAGCATATATCTGGCCTAGTGTGGATCATGTACATCAATGATCCAATCAACTACCTATACATGGTGGGATCCACAAAATCTAAACCTGTATCAGAATCATGTAGCTTCTTCAGGTTGGTAACCATCAGAGTAGACATGGATTTGAAATCCATCATACCAAACCTCTTTAGTAAATCCACTGTGTATTTTCCTTGTGCCAGAAATATCTCAGACTATCTTTGGCACACTTCCAATCCTAGGAAGTAATGCATCAAGCCTAAGTCTTTCATCTCGAATTCTGAGGTTAGATCCCTCTTACACCAGGCTATTAGCCCTTCATTTCCTATTAGAAAGAGATCATCAACATATAGGATTAGTATGACAGGTTGGTTACCTCTTACCTTGAAGTATAAATTTGCATCAGCATCACTTTTTTGAAATCCCAGGCTTTTAAGAAAGCCATCAATCCTGTCATACCAAAATATGGGAGCCTTCTTAAGACCATATAAGGCCTTCCTTAGCTTCCATACATGAGTGCCTTTGTTATGCAGTATAAAACCATCTGGTTGTTCCACAAGGACCTCCTGTTCAATATTTCCATTCAAGAATGATGTTTTTACATCCATTTGATGTAGTTTCCAACCAAGTACGGAAGATAAAGAAATAATAGCTCGAATGGAGGTATACCTGGCTACAAGAGCAAAAGTCTCTTCGTAGTCGATTCCTTCTTTTTGAGTGAAGCCTTTGGCTACAAATATTTCTTTGAACGTTTCCACACTTCCATCAGCTGCATGTTTGATCTTATAGATTCATTTGGAAGAAACTATTGATTTGTCTTTTGGCCTTGGCACAATGTCCCAAACATTGTTCTTTATAATAGACCTGTATTCCTCAAGCATGGAATCCTTCCATACTTGTAATTTTTCTTCTCCTTCAAATGAAGAAGGTTCATAATCACTAATGATGCTCATTAGTGCAACATAGCCTCCAAACCTATGAGGCCTCTTCCTTTCCCTGAAATTTCTTTTGGGAGAAACTATCATTTCTGCTTCCCACACTATTTATTTAAGCCACCCTCGATTCATTTTGGTTGGATGTTCTTCAAGAGTTATTTCTGACACTTCAGCAGGTTCTAGGGGCTCATTACTTGGCCCTTCACGAGGTTCCTCCCTCTGATCATCTGACTCTTCATTTTCAGAAGAGGGTGAAGTTGTTTGAACTACTTTTGAATCCTACTAAAGCTCTCTAGATTTCTGAAATGTGACTTCCTAATGGAAAGTCACATCTTTGCTTACCTCTATTTTCCTCTGACCTGGTACATAAATCATGTAAGATTTGGATTTCTAACTGTACCCCACAAAAACCCCTTTCTTGCCTGAGGGTTCCATCTTTTTCCTATTTTCCTTAGGGACATGAATATACACACGACATCCAAATATCCTTAGATGCCCTACTTTAGGTTTGATCCCTAAGAAGACTTCTTCAGGAGTCTTGTCCTTCAAAATAGCATGTGGGCACCTGTTCTGAATATACAAAACAATGGAGGTAGCTTCTGCCCATGAAGAATTTGGTAGATCTTGGTCAAACATCATTGCTTTCGTCACCTCACAAATAGTCTTATTTTTCCTCTCAGCACCACCATTTTTCTGAGGGTTATATGGCACGGTCAACTATCTCTTGATTCCTGTCGACTTGCAGAAATCCTCAAACTGAAAAGATTAAAACTCTCCTCCATTGTCTTTTCTAAGGATTCTGATGTGTTTCCCTGTCTTCTTTTCAATAAAGGCTTTATATTCTTTGAATTTATCAAATGTGTCACTTTTAGCTTTAAGAAAATATATCTAACATTTTCTTGAGTAATCATCAATAAAAATTAAATAATACAAACAACCACTGAGTGAGGGAGATGACATGGGACCACATACATCAGAATGAACCAGATCTAAGATGCGATGAGATATGTTGTCACTACTAGGAAATGATTTCTTTATATTTTTACCTAGCATGCATCCCTTAGAAATTTCATTTTTACTAAGAAAAATATAGGGCATGCCACATACCATGTCCTGTAGATCTGGAAGAGCTTTGTAATGAATATCTCCAAGTATTATGTGCCACAACTCGCTGGAGCTAGTTGCATCATGAGCCAATGCTTGAACTGAATATCTTGACATGATGTACAATCCTCCACTGCGAGTTCCAATGGGTTATGATGTACTTAAGTGGCTACCTTTAGCCCATAGTAGTGCCTTTGTGTCCTTGAAGATCACCCAATATCTCTTTTCCTCAAGGGTTGCAACTGATAGTAGATTATTTTTTAGCCTTGGAACATATAATACTTCATCAACATGAAGTCTAGCCCCAGATTCCAATATGAAAGAGATAGAGCCTACTCCCGCTATCTTGTAACATTTTTCATCCCCAAGTTCGACATGCTCTGCAAAAGATTTTGTCTCAAAATCTGAGAGGATCTCCTTGTACCCTGTCATGTACTTTGATGCACCATTGTCTACTAACCAAGTTTTTGGCCCCGTGGAAACTGAACTGGATAAAGCAGAAACCAGATAATATTCTTTCCTATTTTCTTTCTCATTAGAAGGACTTTTCTGACTTCTTTTGGATTCATCATCCTCGACAGTTGAGGCATGATGTTTCCCTTTCCTAGGATATTTCGTTCTAAACCAACAATCTTTAGCAAAATGACCCAACTTATTACAACTAAAGCATTTAATCTTAGATGTATCAATATTCTTGCCTTTGAATGTACCTTTGATGTTTGTCTTCCATTGAGAGCCTTTCTGGAAAGTGCCTTTCTTCTTTCCCTTGAATATTGATGTTAAAACCGAGTGCTCTTCTTTCGTTGGATTGCTCTTGGTAGCTATGTGACTCTCCTCCTGGAGGCAATCATGACATAACCTCTCAAATGTGGGTTGAATCTCTCTCCCACTTACATTGGATAAGAAGGTCTCTCATGAAGAAGGAAGACCATCGAAAATGGCCTGCACTAAATCATCATCGTCCACTGTCACCCCTGTGACCAAAAGATAATATCTGATCTGAGCTATCCTGGAATAGGAAGATGCCACTGATTCACCTTTCTTCATAATCAAATACTTAATCTTCTGCTTAAGTGTCCTCTTCTGACTTGGAGCCTGTTTCTCATACAGATTCACCAAGGTATCCATACAGTCCTTGGCAGTCATCAACGAAGTCATTGCAGGCATTATACTATCTTTTACTAAGTCAAAGATGATTTTCTTGGCCTTTGCTTGACTCTTCCTGAAAGTTGTTCTTCCTGCATTATTCATTGGTTCCTCCAACATTGTGGTCACATACTACTCAAGATCATGCTCTTGCAAGATATTTGTTATACAAAGCTTCCACACATTAAAGTTGGTAGCTCCTTCAAGCCTATCTTCGGCCCTGACTAAAATGGAAGATGCCATGGTCCTCACACTAGAAACTTAATCAAGATCGCTTGGATATGTGTGTACCTGTTGTTGCACTTCAACACGTTTGACACACCCTAAGCTCTGATACCATTTTAGATTATAAGCTTGATTTCTTATGCGGATTAATTCTTTTATTTTCTTCAATACTTTGATTCCATCTTAATACGCTTCAACAATTTCAAATTATAATAGAACATAAATAATTATGTAGATAAGTAAACATGCATATCAACAACACATATAACCTGGGAAACCTTGTACAGGGAGAAAAACCCGAGCAAAAAATATTCCTTTATTGCATTAATAATGTAATATCTCTTACAAATATCCAGCATGAATGTACTTCTCTAAAAGAGCTTGCCAAGATGACTCTGACCTGGCAAAGACTTACAAGACCTTGTTTAAATACACCTTTGATATTCTGCCTCTTTATCACTGATGTGCTCCTCTATTACTTCACCCTCAACCTGCATATGAAAACTCTGTTTCAAAATTGTATTGCAAAACTGAATTGAAGAGAGGATTCAACCTCTTCTTATATAGGCTGAAGAGGGGTAGATGAGAAGCTCGAAATAGTAACCTGGTTACATGCATTAGTCATAACTCAGCTTCATCCTTTAGTTCCAACTTAGAACTAGACTTGATATTGGTTACAACTCAGCATTACAGTTTAGTTTGAACTTAGAACTAGACTTGAGACTAACATGCTTTAGTTCGAACTTAGAACTAGACTTAATTCTTTAGTTCCAACTCAACATTACCCTTTAGTTCTAAAATATAACTAGACTCAAGACTTTAGTTGCAACTCAGCATTACACTTTAGTTCTAGACTCATGACTTTAGTTGCAGCTCAACATTACTAAAAATAGAACTAGACTCAAGACTTTAGTTGCAAGTCAACATTACACTTTAGTTCTAACATAGAACTAGACTCAAGACTTTAGTTACAACTCTTGACAAGGCAATTCGAAATTCTCTTCACGGTGGATAATGTTTACACATACCAACGCACTAGATCAATACAATTACATCATTTGCAATATTAGGAATATCGTTTGTTTCTAGCTCATAGGAATTTTACATTCAACCTAACTTTTGCTAGATACCTTGACTTTTGCTCATGGCTCACAAGGTTTGACTAGGCTCACAGAGGTTGTATGTTCCCCCTGACTTTTGCACTAGTCTGTCTATGCTCAGAGAGGTTGTACATTCCCCCTGACTTTTGCACTAGACTATCTATGCTCACAGAGGTTGTACGTTCCCCCTGACTTTTTCATTAGACTCACATAGCATCTCATTCGTCCTGACTTTTGGTTTGACTCACAGAGGTTGTTCGTTCCCCCTGGCTTTTGTCAATACCTCACAAGACTGGTTGATTCTCCAAATCTCCCTAGATAGCCTCAGGGTGGCCCATATGGCCTCTCATTGGAGAATGACTATCGATGCAACCAAATTTATCTAAATTACATGGATGTGATATATTTGTGAATAAATTTTTCTGACTAGACAAGTTCAAATTTTGTGGATGGATTTTGAATCTGGATGGCCAAAAATAAAGTTGAAGATGCGCGAGTGAGGGGTTTTTCCTTCCCCTTCTCCCTCTATAGCTCGAGCTAACCATGGTTCCTATGTGAAACTATACTGAGATCGATGAGACCATCACAGTTATGAGTTGTGACTCACAAGTAGATGGACAACACATGTGATTTGCTGCCATCTTGCCTCAATGGCTACATCGATTTATGGACAATGGGTTGCATGTAACACATATGTTATTACATTCGTGGAGTAACGAAGAGTTTTGTTATGATATTACTTCCTTGCTGAACATACAAGAGTTCAATATTATCTTGTGAAATGATAGCTCTCGTATAAGTTTTATTTTGTTTGTTTTATTTATAATTATAAAGAACTGGTTATATACCGACCCTATGATTATAACACCCAACTCAGCTATAAACTCATCTTTTTCTTTTCATATTTATTTTCCAGCAATAAGCACGGCTATTAGTGACGGGTCATTGATTTTCTTTTTGATATAAAAATTAATCAGTACATCATTTTTATTACCTTATTCCATGATGACATATTTTGCATCTTATTAAACAAGCTCGAAACCTTCTTGCTCTTAATAGTTGTTCATTTTATTTATAAAGATATCATAGATTTAAATTTTGTACTCATTTTGAAAGAATCGATTCGATAGTCAAATATTTGAATGAGTAGTTTTGGTATTTAGTTTATGTCTATGCATTGATTATAATTCTCTCTTTTTCTATTTTCCACTTGAACTCTCTTACTCATATGCACCATATATGGTTTAAAGGTTCTATATTTTTTAATAAAACCTTTCATTTTAATCGAGGGTTTGAATCCCTTGCATATTATATAATGAAACAATTATTTTTATTATATTCCTTTTATGCTATTAGTTTTCCATACCATATTAAAATAGTTTTTTGGTGAGGAGCCCTAAATTTGTTATTAAGGTTTGAAGCTATTTGGATTTAAAATCACCCTTCAATTGGCTTACTTTTGTACGCACTATTCTAGATATGTTCTTCTATACTTTTAACAAGATTTATTTTATTTATAAAGAAACCCATATTCAACTACATCTTATGAACATTTATTTATGTCTGTAGATAAGAAAAGAAGGTAGGTATTTATTTTTTTATCTTACTACAATACTTATAAAAAGAGAACCATTCTTTTCAAAACATGAATCGTGCTACCAACATTTAATGTTTCTTAGGATTAATTGTTCAATGATAAAAGAACAACGTATTCTAGTAGATAAAATAGATTCAATAAAATTTCACACATTAGTATAAAAACATTGTAGTTTTAGTAAATTTATGAAAAATCATTAAAATATAAAGAAATAAAGAAATAAATTTAGAAAACAAATATTGGGTTTGCCTCAAAAACTAGAAAGAAGTTGAATAGAGAACTAGTTCCTCCCAACCATAGTCAAGAAAAGCTAATATTTCTTTCTCTTGTCACCCCCTAGCCTAAATAATTATTCCATAGGGACTGAAACTGTTATACCTTTTCCATACTTCTCGTAGTTTAGTTCTTCTCAGAACCATCAATCTCAATTCACAAGTACTCAACAACTTCCCACCTCATAGCATACTTGTATATTAAAACTTGCCTAGGTTTTTTCAATTTAGCCTCATCCCTAACCCTACAGAATCTTCTTGGCCTAACTTTTTGCTTGCTTGTTCCCTCACATTCCACAACTTTGGGAGTATTCTTCCACTTGTCCCATAGACAATAACTACTCTTGTGGCATTTATACTCTTCACTCACCCATGGAATAATGATTTACTCTTTGTAACTCGATCAATTTGTTTATTTTCTTAATTAAAATAAATAAATAAAAAAAGATTACAAAAATATTCATCATCAATATATGTGATTATATAATTTCACATAAGTCTTTTCGAATTCATTTTTGGAGTACACTTGCGTGCAAGTGATCTTATTATAGTACATGGTTATATATTTCGCTTATGGATTTTTGTGATGATGTTGATGGCTATGGTTTAGTGTTGATTTATATATATGTATTGAGAGATGCTATTGATGATTTTCCCATGAGTGTGCAGTAAAATTGACATATTATGGATTTTGATGGCATCAATGGACCTCCTCAGACTTTAGATTGAGTCAGGGAGTGGATAGTATTGGTTTGATTATTTCATTTATGCATATGTGACATGTGATCGATTATAGCATGATTTTTTATATGAATCATTGACATTGTTTTTGTTATGGATGCAAGCTCACGATTTCTTTCTTATCTGACTCACATCAAGAGTAAAGAGGCCATGAACATAGACTAGATATTGAGGGAGAGGTCTCGTAGAGTCCTTGTCACATCCTACTAGCACTCGCTCCATGGCACGAATTGTAAGTTAATGATTACCTTGTTCGACAAGTCCACTATGTTGTGAGGGAAGACTGAGACAGACGCTCACAAATATTTGTAAGGGACACAGAATAAGGAAGGGTCTTTATTCCTTAGAATCCCTTAGTCTCTCACAAGGTCACTCAAATGGAATGTTGTCTCCAAGGCTTGGACAACTACCAAAACCAATCAAAGGCGAGTGGCACCCTTGGAGTAGGGAGTGCGTTTTGAATGACATGTCACATAAATAAAATTTGAGTGAATGAAACTAGTTGGCCTAGAAAACCTTGAGTGAATAATCAAACATTGTAAAATATTTAAACATGACTGGATTTAATTAATTAATTAAGGATTGAAATTATTAATTTTAAATCCCAAAATGAAGGTCTAAGCCTATTCAAAATTAAGCCTAAGTCTAAAGTTTGGTGAGAATACTAAACCTAATTTATAAATTAAATAAAATAGGAAAGAGATAAATCAATTTAAGAAATTAAGGAAGATGAAATAAGGCTAAAGAATTAATATAATACACATGTGTGTAGAAAATACCAAATTGGAATTTAAGATAAGAAAGGAATAAAGCATAAAAGAATGTGTACGCATAGAAAGGTATCTAGAGTCTAGTTAACACTAGTCCAACTAGGACAAGAATCCTATTTTAACTCAACTCATATTTAGTAAGGTGTTTTGGTAAGGCATCAGTCATTAATTGGAAATAAAGAGAATAAAGAGACAAGTAGGAGTGATTTAAGTAGTGCTTTTAGGAAGGGTGTGGGAAATTAAATTTTATTATAATTTTTTGTGGAACTACTTGTGCAACTTGGGGAAGAGGATGACAAGTGTAAGGGGGAAATAATTATAAATTATTTGATTAAAAAGTGTATTAATTATGCAAGTGGGGAGGTGTCATGGAGAAATTCTATAAAAAAATTGGCCTATATGCAAAATGGATCACACTGGTTATGGGTAAAGTTATGTTGTAGAACTTTTGACTAGTTTACTTGTGAGAGTTGGGATGCCGATCTTGAGGAAGAGTGGTGGCTCTACCTTCGGAGGAAAACTAGGAGCTAGAGGAATTTTGGTTGTGTGTGTGGGTGGCCCCTTTGCATCTTGCAGGGATAAGGGGGAAGAAGAGTACCCATAGTGTTGGATTAGAAGTACGAGTGAAGTCTCTATGGTTGGCAAGTGAAAGGTCCGGAGGAGCATCGCCACTGAAGAACATCTTCGATCTCTTCGCCACTCGTTATGGTACTTTATTACTAGTTACATATTGTAGTATAGTATAAATTTTTTCAAATTCAAATGCTTGTAATGAAGTCGATCTTTGATGTGTAATGAGTTTTACTTTCCTACATATATATACATAATCATGTCGTAAAAAAATGAAAAGAATTGTTGTATTATGATTCATGCATCTCTTGAGACAATAGGCTACGAATGGGAATTTTACGATCCTTTATTTCATGGTAATTGCTGCTAGGAATTTGGTCTTGAGTAAATTAAGTATGAGTGGACCTTCATGTTGCATATAAAATTCGTTGTTGTATATATTTAGAAGATAAGATGGAGGCTCTAAAATTTCTAAATCTTCCTTTACCTATCTTCCCCATTGTTGAATTATTGTCGTGATGTTTTATTGGATTAGTTCATGATATAAGTATTAAAAACGCGACTAGTTTTAATTATGAATACTTTGCAATTCGTATGAGATTGATGGCATGTGTGGTGTGTCCTCTCTGTATTGGATTTAAATGTGGAGTGATTTATTTTACTGTTGTAGACATGCTAAGATGTGCAAATTATTTGGGTCCTCTCCTTGATTGGCATCCAAGAAGGCTAAATTATATTCCTATTACACCTATTGCCCACACCATGTGTAATTTTGTGTTCCTCTTCCAGCAAATTAAAAGAGCACCTTCCTTCAGAGTTTCTTCCTATGTTTTTGAGCTCTCTCCAGTAGTGAACCACCTCCCAAGAAGTTCTTCTAGCAATTTTTTTTAGTGATCTTCCACTTGTAGCGACCTTTCCTTCAAAATTTTCATGAGGTACAAAGCCCATTATAGAATCCAGTTTTAATTGAAACTTGATGCCTATTAAATCTCCAAATCTGGATATTTGAATATGATTAGATGAGTCTGTAATGTGTTCAGTGGAGCTCCAATAAAGTCGTCAATAGCTAACCATTTTTAGTCATTGGATCCCTTCAGAGTGATTGAAGGTGGATGAGCATTGATAGTTTACCCTTAGTTCGAATTCAATTGGATATTTTAACTCTACTCCCCTATCACTAAATTCTTTTTGAGATTGTATGCTTTGCGATGTTCGATGGGAGGTTGAAGGATGGATGAGTTGGTAGGTTCCTCTTGTTTCCTAGGGTTGAGAGTTCTCTTCCTCATCTTTTTCTCTTAGTAGCTCTACGAAGTAGCAGGAAAAGAGAAGGAAGCAAGCGCTAGGCTGAGGAATCATTGAACCAGACTCATTCAATTTATATGGATCCATCCCTGAGAGTTCGCCTAGGACGAATACTATTGAAATAGGCTCTGCTGAATAAAGGATTTTGAAAAAGGATATCCTATGTCTTACCTTAAGCGCATACTTCAGTCTTATTAACTACAACAAAGGAATCACCTTCCATTAGCGAGGAGCTTATTTACTTCCCAACTTTACCAACATAACTAACCCAATAGAAAAGGTATCCATCTTCGGACTGACTCTTCAGTGACTAGCACACTTACTCTTACTACTAATACTTATTAGTTTGTGGGCCAGTTACTCCCTAAGAGAGATCTTCAACCTGAGTTTGAGGAACGCGGGTCTGGATCTCTTTATTTTCTCTCTCGTAATGAATGAAACTAAGGAAATCATCAATCTCACCTGAAGGGAATCATTGTTTTTACCTATTCGTAGTTAGGGCCAGGAGGCAGAATCCCACTCACCCGACAGTTAGAGAGGGAAAGGATCTACTCTATCTTACTTTCTTAACTCTCGAATGGATTTATGTCTGCAGTGAACCCCTTCATTTAATTACTGAAATGTGAATGAGACCTTCTTAAAATATTTAAATGGGTACATAAGAAGGTATAGAAAAACTCATTGTGGTAATAGCATGTTGATTTTCCTAGTTCCTTAAAAGAAACATGCAAGCAACTTTAAATTCTATCTATTGCTTGAAATTGATCTTTTATAGCTTTAAAAATTTAAGGTAGCATTGAAGTCTTGAGTTTGGAAATCGAGGGATTGGATCCTCATTGAACCGTTGATTTATAAATGATCAGGTTAATTAATGTCTAAAATCCTTATATCTATTGGTTTTTCTCTTATTTCCTTACAACTACAATTGGATATGTGAAGTAGTATTCTTTCCTTATAGCATAATAATATATTTTATTTCATTAAGTTACACAGTGGGAATAAGGTCCTCATCATATTACTTTAATATGACATGATCTCCTTAGGTCTCTAAATGGACATGTAGGATAGTTGTGAATTATCTTCTCTATTCTTTTAGGGGCAAATTTTCTCATAGTTCCTATGTAATAAATCTAAGGTAGCATGGGAATCCTTCCTTGTTTTAGTTATGGTTGACCCTCTTATCTCCTTAAGGAGGGTTATGTTGGCATTGAATTCTGAATTAAAGATGTTTAAGAATGATTTTTTTGTTGTTTATAGATGGATATATAATATAATGTAGTGTTGAATTTAATGTATGGATTGAGAGGATCCATTTTCATATGGGTCTCATAATGAATATGAATTTTGGAATCTCCTTACATGCTCCTAGAATTTATTCCTTAAGATGAAGACGTATAGCTAAGCTATATGACATTAAGATTGTAATTGCTCTCTTGATTTATTATTCTTATGTAAAAGCCTCTTACTCATTACGCTCCTTTCTTGCTTGAAAGATTTATTAAGTAGAGTATATTTCTTTAATGCACTATGATGAATTGATGATCAAGTATGTTGATGTTTCTAGTTTGAGTAGCGGTGTGTTATTGAGTTATGGAAATTAGATACTTCCTTCTTCCTCAAAACAGTCACCAGCCCTGAGACCTTAAGCGGTAAAAATTAATCGGATGAATCCCGGGCTTGAGCATTGTGTATGTGTCTTGGAGGTCCTAAAAATGCAGGATAGTTCATGCAGGTAGTTATTTATTTTGTCGCTCCTTATGTTTATGTGTTGATTATGCTTCGTTGTTAATTATGTTAATGCATTGATTGTGCCATTATTAGATTACGATGATGTGTAGCTTGTGATGTTATTAATTATGTCATGACAATTTTAAATTTCTAATACATAGCAAAAATATTTTTGTACCTATTATACATTTTTGTTTGTTGTCGTAATGGAGGGGTTGTTACATATGGTATCAGAGCAGTTTCGGCCCTACGACTTGGGATCATTACACATTCCACTGTATTAAACACTTGATTAATAACTTATCACTAATTAAATTGAAATTTTTCCATGCAGGTAATCATGGATAGAGGACCCCGTGGAGGTAGACGACGTGGTGCTAGGGAAGGAAGTGTGAAGACCATAATAGCATCCATGCCAGAGGGTTCTAACACCCAAGGATAAGAAAAATCCATTGGGTAGGAGAAGATTGTTGTGGGGGATGTCGTTGGTATGATGAGGTCCTTTCAGAGGATATTAGAGGCCTTAATTAACCTACTAGATAGAGCTGAGGATAGGGAACCTATACCCAATGAGGGTTCACAATGTGCTCCTCCTAACAGTTGTAGTATTCACAGAGAACTAAAGAAGGTTAAGTTTTCCAAGTTCATGGGAGCCACAGATGGCTCAGCCTCTGAGGCACGGTTTGAGAACATGGCGATGTGATTTTCACTTCGCGACTACATATATAGCATGAAGGTCTGCATGACAGTATTTCAGCTGAAGGGGAGGGCTCTTCTATGGTGGAAGATGCTCCTACCTCAACTAAACATGGTTGTCAAAGATGTGTCATGGGAACTGTTTAAATAATGGTTATGGGAGAGGTATTTGTGAGAGGAATGCATTGAACGCCAGCTCAATGAGTTTAACACCTTATGAAAGGGTGGTCATACAATGCCCGAATATTAGGCCTGATTCATGGAGCTGCTTAGGTATCCTCCTAACCTGAATATGAAAGCTGAAGGTCAGAAAGTTTGTGGTCATCCTTAACTTAAACATTTGTGTGAAGGTGCGGAGCCTAATTCCTAAAACAATGCACGATGCAATCCCAAAGGCCCTTATAGTTGAGGAAGATCTCACCGATGAGGGAGAGGGAAGGACTCTTGCAAGACTGACTGGAAATATGAAAACAGTTGTGCAACAACATAATGAACCATCCTAACATACATCAAGGTATTGAGATACATCGAGAGGATCCATGTTCATGACACCATGATGATCGAATCCTCATCATAGGACTCCCTACAGAGGATGACCACGTCAGCAACAACGTCACCCATAGAAATAATAGTTTAGGCGTGTTCAGCAGAACCGACTAGGATCTTAGAGTGGAAGGCCAATATCTTCTACTTGGATGACCATGAGTACTCGACCTAGGACTGGGTGCTGAACAAGTGGAGAGCCACATTACCAACAAGACTATATGGTTGAGAAGGAAAGAGTAGTCGTATCAATGGGACACACTACAGTTGGAGATTTGGGCAAGGCCCACAAGATTCATGCAGTGGTGAATAACTGTCAGGTCAAGCACCAGTCCACTGTGCTCAAGACATTCGGTACCATTGTCGACCAAACTTTTAGTATATTGATAGATCGAGGAGCTAGAAGATGAGTTTAGATACGTAGAAATGACTTCAGGTTCCAAACAAAAGTTTGGAGGAAGAGTTATGAACTGTCACATTAAATTGGGATTTTTTGTAATGAATTACGACCTATACACCATGATCTTAGGATCTTATGACATCATGATTAGTATGGACTGGTTGGAATCACATGATGAGATACTCAACTATAATATGAAGTGGCTGAGTTTGACTGATAATGTGGGACAGAGAAGAGTGATCGTGGGAAGAAACCAAGGAGTTTCCTTGAGGTTCATTTCTTCCCTACAACTGTAGAAGAGAATGTGCAAAGGATGCAAGTTATATGCAATCTTGGCACTAAATGAACAAGGCGAGGTAGAAGTATTGGAATACCTTCCAGTAGTACGAGAATTTTAATATGTGTTTCCATAAGAGTTACGAGGTTTGTCACCCAAAAGAGAATTGGAGTTTACAATTGATTTGAAACCTGAAATTGAACTGATAGCAAGAACGCCTTATTAGATGTATACACATGAGTTATAAGAGTTGAAAATGCATTTTAAGGAGTTGTTTGACCTAGGACTTATACATCCAAGTGTGTCACCTTGGGGTGCGCATGTTATTTTCATAAGAAAGAAGGATGGGTCGTGGAGACTTTGTATTGAATACCGTCAATTGAACATGGCGACAATCAAGAACTACTATCTGTTGCCAATAATAGATGATTTGTTTGATCAAATGAAAGGCACAATGGTGTTTTCAAATATCAACTTGAGTTTAGGATATCACGAGTTACGAATTAAAGAGGAATATATTCCTAAGGCCACATTCAAGATGAGGTTCGGGAACTACGAGTTTACCATTTTACCATTTGGACTGACAAACGCCCCGGGGGTATTCATGAGCTTCATGAATGGGATGTTTCGTAAATACTTGGACAATTTTATTCAAGTATTCATTGATGGAATAATAATATATTATTGGACGATGGAAGAACATGACGAATAATTGCGCTCGGTACTACAGTGTTTACGGGATCACAAATTATATGGGAAACTGTCGAAATATTTTTTTTACCAATCGAGGATTCATTACTTAGGGCACGTGATATCCAACAAAGGCATCATTATGGAACCAACGAAGGTAGAGGCTATTATCGAATTTATGACACCGAAAAGCATACCATAAGTGAGAAGCTTTATGGGTTTAGTAGGATATTATCGAAAGTTCATTGAATGTTTTTTAAAGATAGAAAATTTGATCACGAAATTGCAGAAGAAAAACAAGAAGTTTGTATGGATCCAGAAGTGCGTGGAAGAATTTCAAAGGATCAAGGAGATTTTGACGACAACGTTGATACTAAAAGTCCCCAACATGGACAATAAATTCTTAGTATGCATAGATGCATCCAAGGAAGGCTTAGGTGGAGTCTTGATGCAAGATGGTTGATTGATCGTTGACATCTCAAGGAAATTAAGAAAGCATGAGGATAAATATGCAACGAATGATTTGGAGTTATTTTCCGTTGTGTATTCCTTGAGAGTGTAGAGATACTATATGATTGGATTAAATTTCGAACTAAAAACAGATCACTGTGGATTGCAGTACATATTTACGCAGAGCGAATTGAATGCGCGACAAAGGTGTTTTTCAAAATTGCTTAGCGAATATAATTTTGAAATTACTGATATAAAATGAAAAGTGAACAAAGTGGCATATGCATTGAGTCAAGGAGACCACACATATTTTCGATGATACCTCTTTAGAAGAATCTTCGAGAAAATATTCTAACTATACAATGCGATGATGACTGGTATAAAGAGGTTAAGGAAAATATCGGACAAGACACCATGATGGTACCAAAGTTTGAAGGTTATACATTGGACAACAACAGATTATTGAGATATAACAATAGAATTTACATACTGCCTAATGATGAATTATTAATTTTGATCTTGAGTGAAGTGCATCGCGCAGTGTACATGGCTCACTTAGGAGTCACAAAGATGAGGGAACTTAAACCTTTGTTCTTCTAGGAAGGAATTAAAGAAGACATATTTATTTACATGGCATGATGTCTAGAATGTTAGCAAGTGAAAGTTGAATATAGACATCCAAAAGCATTGCTACAACCACATGTTATTCTAGAATCGAAATGGGAGGTTATTTCAATAGACTTTATTTTGGATTTCCGTTGACGAAAAGGAGGCATGATTCTATGTTCATGGTAGTTGACACTCTGATGAAGAGTGCACATTTTATCCATATGCGTATGACATATCAGGTTATAGAAATATCTAGATTTTTTATTAGTGAGATTTTTAGATTAAATGGTGTGCCAAAAAGGATCATATCCAATAGAGGTTAGGCTTTTACAAGATGTTTTTGGACCAGTGTCTAAGAGCCCTTAGGGACACAACTCAACTTTAGTACAACTTATCACCATGAGGCAGACGGTAAAACAAAAAGAATGAACCAAATTTTGGAAGATATGTTGCTTATGTACCCGATAGACCAACAAAAGTGTTGGGAAGAGTTTTTTCCACTGGTAAATTTTACATACAACAACGACTATCAAAGTAACATTAAAATGGCACCATTTGAGTTCATTTACGGGAGACTGTGTTAGACACCATTGAACTGGGATCGACTTGAGGATAGGGTCCTGGTAGAACCATAAGTGATCCAAGAAATGGAAGAAAAAATGCAAACGATCAGACAAACAATTAAAGAAACGAAATATCAACAGAAGAGTTATGACGATGAGCATCACGTCTACCATAATTATGAAGTTGGTTATTGAGTATCATTGCAGGTGAAACAGTACAAAAGTTCAATCAAGTTTGGAAAGGGTGATAAACTCTCTCCTAGGTTTGTGGGACCTTTTGAAGTTGTGGAAAGGAAAGAACCCATGGCCTATCGATTGGTGTTTTTTTATTCTTTGAGGCATATGCACTATTTTTTTCATGTATCTATTTTGAGACATTATGTTAGTGATCCTACACATGTGATCGACATGAGTTCTTTACAGGTGTCAAATGAGGGTGCACTCATGACAAAGCCAATCCAAATTTTGGACCATCACATTTGACAAATATAACATCAAACATTCGATTAGGTCAAAGTCCAGTGGGATGATTATAGTCCACACTCAGCTACCTAGGATGATGCATATGATATGCACCAATAGTTTTGTTATTTGATATCTTAGACATATATATATTGTCAGATACTTTTATTACTACATTTTATATACTGTACAACTTCAGGATGAAGTTTAAAACAAGAAGGGGTGTATGTAACATCCCAGTATTATGAGCACATGTTATCAACTTATTCTTTGAGGACACTTCCGTGCAGGTGATCCGGTTATAGTACATGGTTATATATTTTTCTTATGGATTTTTTGGATGATGTTGATGGTTGTGGCTTAATGTTTATTTATATATATGTATTGACAGATGCTATTAACAAGTTTCCCCTGAGTGTGCCAAACACTTGACAGGTTGTGGATGCCGATGGCATCAATGGACCTCAAGGGAATCCAAATTGAGTCAGGGAGTTGATAGTATTGGTTTGAGTATTTTATTTATACATGTGTGACATATGATCTATTACATCATAATTTTTTATATGGATCATTGAAAATGTTTCATTGATAGATGTAGGCTGAGGATTTATTGTTAATATGATTCACATAAGGAGTCAAGGGTCCATGCACATAAACTAGATATTGAGGGAGAGGTGTAGAAGAGTCCCTGTCACAACCTACTAGCACTCTCTCCATGGCTTGAATTGTAGGTTAACGATTACCTATTTCAATAGGTCCACGATGCCATGATGGAAGACTAAGACAATCGCTCATGAATATTTCTAATCGGTGCACAATAAGGTAGGGTCCTTATTCCTTAGAAGCCCTTAGTCTCTGACAAGGTCGCATGAATGGAGTGTTGACTCCAAGGGTTAGACAACTACAAGAATCAATCAAAGGTGAGTGAGACCCTTGGATCATAGAGTGTGTCTTGAAGGGCACATCACATAAATAAAATTTGATTCAATGAAACTAGGTGGCCTAGAAAACCTTGAGCAAATAATCAAACCTTCTAAAATATTTAAACCTGGCTGGATTTAATTAATTAATTAAGGATTGAAATTATTAATTTTAAATCCCCAAATGAAGGTCTAATCCTATTCAAAATTAATCCTAAGTCTAATGTTTGGTGAGAATACTAAAGCTAAATTATAAATTAAATAAAAAAGGAAAGAGATAAATCAATTTAAAAAATTAAAGAGTATTAAATAAGTCTAAAGAATTAATTTAATACACATGTGTGCAGAAAATACCAAATTGGAATTCAAGATAAAAAAGGAATAAAGCATAAAAGAATGTGTATGCATAGAAAGGTATCTAGAGTCTATTTAACGCTAGTCTAACTAGGAGAATAATCTTATTTTAACTCAACTCAGATTTAGTAGACATCAAACATTAATTGGAAATAAGGGAAATAAAGAGACAACTAAGAGTGATTTAAGGAGCATTTTTAGGAAGGGTAAGGGAAATTGACTTTTATTAAAATAAATTGTGGAATTACTTGTGGAACTTGGGGTAGAGGATGACAAATGTAAGGGGGAAATAATTATAAACTATTTAATTAAAAAACAAATTAATTGTAGAAGTGGGGAGGTGTCATGGAGAAATTCTATAAAACAAATGGCCTAGATGAGAAATGGATCACACTATTTATGGGTAAAGTTATGATGTAAAATTTTCACTTGTTTTACGTGTGAGAGTTGGGATACACAGCTTGATAGAGAGTGGTGGCTCTACCTTGCGAGGTGAGCTGGGAGATAGAGGTATTATGGTTGTGTGTGTGTGTGGTCCCTTTGTGGCTTCGGGGGCTAAGGGGGAAGAAGAGTACCCCTAACATTGGTTGGGTGGTACCAGTGAAGTCTCTATGGTTAGCAAGAAAAAGGTTATGAGGAGCGGCATCACTGAAGAACATCTTTGATCTCTTCGCCACCAGCTACAGTACTTTATTGTCAGTTACATATTCTAGTATAGTATAATTTTTTTCAAATTCAAATGCTTGTAATGAAGTTGATCTTTGATGCGCAATGAATTTTACCTTCCTGCATATATACATAATCATGTAGTAAGAAAATGGAAACCATTGTTGCATTATGATTCATCCATCTCTTGACATGAAAGGCTGTGAGTGGGAATTTTATAGTCGTTTAATTCATGGTAGTTTCTGCTAGGAATTTGATCTTGAGTAAATTAAATCTAAATGGACCTTCCTGTTGCATATAAAATTCGTTGTTGTATATATTTAGTAGATAATATGGAGGCTATGAAATTTCTAAATCTTCCTTTACCTATTTTCCCCGGTGTTGAATTATTGTCGTGATGTTTAATTGGATTGGTTCATGATATAAGTATTAAAAACACATCCTAGTTTTAGTTATGAATACCTTGCAATTCGTATGATATTGAAGGTGTCCATAGCATTTCCTCCGTGTATTGGTTTTAAATGAAAAGTGATTTTTTTACTGTTGTACAAATGTTAAGATGTGTGAATTATTTGGGTTGTCTCCTTGATTGGCATCCTAGAAGGCTAAATTATATTGCTACTACACATTTAATTACTAAAATGTGACTCAGACCTTCTTAAAAAATTTAAATCGGTACATAAGAAGGTATAGAAAAACTCATTATGGTAATAGCATGTTTATTTTCCTAGTTCCTCAAAAGAAACATGGAAGCCACTTTAAATTATGTATATTCCTTGAAATTGATCTTTTATAGTTTTAAAAATTTAAGGTAGAATTGAAGTCTTGAATTTGGAAATCGAGGGATTGGATCCTCATGGAACTAATGATTGATTTCAAATTAATATTAAATATTTTTGTGTTGCCTAAGAAGAGCCTTAATCTTCTTATGGGATATAAATGATCATGTTAATTAATTTCTAAAATACTTATATCTATTTCTCAAAAGGGATTGGGTTTTCTCTTATTTCCTTACAATTGGATATGTGAAGCAATATTCTTTCCTTGCAACATAACAATATATTTTATCTCATTAAGTTACACAATGGGAATAAGGTTCTCATAACATTACTTTAATATGGCATGATCTCCTTAGGTCCCTAAATGGACATGCAAGATAGTTTTGAATTATCTTCTCCATTATTTTAGGGGAAAACTTTCGCCTAGTTCCTATGCAATAAATGTAAGGTAGCATTATAATCCTTCCTTGTTTTAGTTATGGTTGACTCTCCTTAAGGAGGGTTATGTCAACAATGACTTCTCAATTAAAGATGTTTAAGAATGATTTTTTTTGTTTTAAATATGGATACATAATATAAGGTAGTGTTGAATTTAATGTATGTCTTGAGAGGATTCGTTTTCGTATGGGTCTCATAATTAATATCAATTTTGGCATCTCCTTACATGCTCCTAAAATTTATTCCTTAAGATGAAGATATATAGTTAAACTATATGGCATTAAGATTGTAATTGCTTTTTCGATTTATTATTTTTATGTAAAATCCTTTTACTCATTACGCTCCTTTGTTGCTTGAAAGATTTATTAAGAAGAGTATATTTCTTTAATGCACTATGATGAATTGATGATCAAGTATGTTGGTGTTTCTAGTTTGAGTAGTGGTGTGTGATTGAGTTATGAGAATTAAATACTTCCTTGTTCTTTAGAACAATCACCAGCCTTGAGACCTTAAGTGGTCAAAATAAATCAGATTAATCTTGGGATTGAGCATTTCTTATGTGTCCTGGAGGTCCTAACCATGCAGGATAGGTTTGGCGGGTATTTATCTGATGCAACCTGCCCCTCAGTGGACGATCGCTCCACCAGGACCTTCACTATCCACGGCCCGAAGGGTTCAAGCCCCTCCTTATTCCCCTCGGGAATTCCTTACCCACTGAAATACTACCGCGCGATTCTCCCTTTTGTAAATTGGGAGATCGGATCTCTCGATATCGTGAGACTCACATTAACATTCTCATGCAATGGAATGTCGAGTCCCGAATGCCGATGGTCAACTGTCAAATCTCGGGATATCGCTACTCGCGACACCGAGCCCTTGTGTTTTGAAACTCCAAGTACCGAAGTGTCGATCCCCAATTAGAGGCCACTTGTCCTTCGCTTAGTCTCTCGGGCCCACGCTGCCACGTTAATCTCGGGACTTCGTGGATCGCGAATCCACGACACCAAGTTTCCCTACGGTTGGAAACCCCAAATACCGAAAACCCGATACTCTGGATTCGTGCCACCTGTCTCTCCGAGGATCGACGGCTCCCACTAAATCGGGAAATCGCGGATCGCGATTTCTACGTGCATGTAATATTTGCACTCGTCAACCCCGATTTGCCAATAGACGATGGTAACCAAACTCCTCCGTGCGCCTACGAGTTAACTCCCTTGCAACTACTCCATGATCTGACGGTTTGCGGGGTTTCGAAGATTTACTCGACATCTTCCATCGTCGATTCTCTTCCTCTATGAAGAAACCTCTGTTCTACCACCTTCGTCCTGTACGGCCGCTACTGGTTTTGGTCCCACAATGAACCAAAGGAACTATTCCTCTTGAGCTTTTGTTCCTCTGACTCCTTTAGAGAACTTTCACACATCTCCTGGGCAACACTCTTCGACCTTCAACCACTCTCCAAGTGTTAAAGTCACCCGGGTCCTGTGTATTCACGCTCACAACAACCTCGACCTCGTCCTTCTCTGACTTGCTACTGAGACCTCACATCCAACCTGCACTCACCTGCAGTGTTCGAACAACGCGAAACGACTCAAGGCAAAAGAGAACAAAAGTTCAACTACTTAGCCTCCTCGACGCACTCTATGCGGAGGTATTCGACTGCACTCGATGCAAGAATCTTCTGGCCTAAGCAGAGAAACAATTGAAACTCATTCCCTCAGGTTACGAACCTGATACGCAATCACATATGCAGCATATAACAGATAAGCATAGAAGGAAGCCAACATGCAAAGGCATAATATCAACAACACACAGAGCTCAAACACATCCATGGAATTGAATCAAAGTCCTTCCTATTAATTCAATATCTGTACATGGGGTTCTTCACAACTCTATCCTCTGCTCTCTTCTTGCTCTTTTTTTTTTTCTTATCTGAATGAGAATGTTCTATCTTACAATGATCCAAGGGAGGGTGTCTATACTCTGTTTTCCCTCTTGAAAGGTGACTGTCTAATCTATCATAAAATTCTATCTAACAGCCTTAATAGCGTTAAATGCCTTCCTATATATAACATAATACAAGTGTGTCGGCTTTAAATGCCTTTTGTTAAATGATGATGCAACACTACCAAGGTGGAATTCAAAATTTGAGGTTCGCTGGCTTGTCCAGCTGTATGTTCTCCTTTCTCCACACGCACTCGGAAGATGGAGTCGTTGATGCTCCTGCATCATACTCCTCGGCTCAAAAAGGTTTCATGGACTCCTGTCCATGAGCTCCTGTACAGTCTGCCCATGCTTTAAAATTACTGCTTCTGTCTCCCAGCTAGCATCTTCCACTGGGTGATGTTTCCATTTCACCAGGTATTCAAAATATTGTTTCCTCCTGGTCTTTCGGCCTACTCGTTTATCTAATATACATTCGATCTGCGGCTTTTCTGCTGCTGGCATCTGCTTCTCCCACTGGATCAGTGGTTCTTCAACACTCCCAGTTTCTGTATCTTCGGCCTTATATGGGTATAGGTCCGAGATATTAAATATCGGGGATATCCCGATGCCCTCCGGCAACTCAAGCTCATATGCATTCTCGCCATACTTCTTCAGGATTCGGCATGGCCCGATTTTCTTCATCTTGAGCTTGTTGTATGTTCCCCTTGGAAACCTTTCTTTTCTCAAGTGCGCCAGAACCCTGTCTCCAACTTCAAACTAGAGTTATATTTTCTGTTGATCAGCTCTGCGCTTATACTCATGATTCGCCTTCTGCAGCCACTGCTTCACCTCCACGTGAAGTTCCTGCATCGCCTCCGCGAATTCTTCAGCCTTGGCGCTGCTAGTCTCAGCCTGTTCTGGCTCCCTGAGCTCAGACACTCCTCTCAGCTGTGTCCCATACAAAATTTGGAACGGGCTCTTACCTGTACTTCGATTCACTGAATCGTTGTACGTGAATTCTGCATGTGGTAGGATCTGGTCCCAACAGCTGCGATGCTCCGTCACCAGGCTTCTCAATAGATCTCCCAAGCTTCTGTTGACTACTTCCGTCTACCCATCTGTCTGCGGATGGTATGCGGAACCAAATGCCAATTCTGTCCCTAGCTTCTTCCATAGCGTCCTCCAGAAATGACCTATGAACTTCGTGTCTCGATCCGAGACTATTCTCCTCGGCAATCCATGCAGTCGTACAATCTCTTTGAAAAATAAGTTTGCGATGTGGGTTGCATCGTTGGTTTTATGACACGGAATGAAATGTGCCATTTTTGAGAATCTTTCCACCACAACAAAGATGGAATCAACCCCTCGCTGAGTTCTCGGTAATCCCAACACAAAGTCCATGCTGATGGCTTCCCATGGCCTCTCTGGTATGGGTAATGGCTGATAGAAACCAGTGTTCTGCTTTCGGCCCTTCGCGTGCTGACAAATTCTGCACCTGTCAACAAACCGCTTCACATCTACACGCATGCCCGGCCAAAAATATGATTCGCTCAGCTTGGCGAATGTCTTGTCATGCCCGAAATGACCTGCTAAGTCTCCGCTGTGCTTTTCTTGTACCAAATTCTCTCTCATAGAGCAATCCGGAATGCACAATTGATTTCCCTTGAAAAGCAATCCATCCTGTATCAAGAAGTCAATCCACGGACTTCTATCCCTGAGAACTGGGTTCTCGGCTGCTTCATAAGCTTCCCTGAAATCAACATCACCTGCATACATATCCTTCAGGTTTTAAAAACCCAAGGTCTTAACTCTGAACTCCTGCAACAATAAGCACTTCCTGCTCAAGGCATCAACTACCTTGTTCGCAGTCCCCGAAATATGCTTGATCACAAATGTAAAATTATGCATGTACTCTACCCACTTCGCATGCTTTTGATTGAACTTTTCCTGCTGATTCACGAATTGCAGTTCATGATTATCACTGTACAACACAAATTCTTTGGGTATGAGATAATGCCTCCACTTCTTCAATGCCTGGATGATGGCATAGAATTCCTTGTCGTACGTGGAGTACTTCAACTTCGCATCATCTAGCTTCTCGTTGTAATATGCCACAGGCCTGTCATCCTGACTCAAAACCCCTCCAACAACATACCCACTAGCGTCACATTTCACTTGGAAGGTTTTCTGAAAATCTGGTAGCACCAACACTGGCTGTTCAGTTATCTTCCACTTCAACAAATTGAAGCTTCTCTCAGCCTCGACCGTCCACTGGAAAACTTTATGCCATTTTTTCACAGTGTCCATCATTGCAACACTGATTCCACTGAATTTTCGAATGAACTTTCGGTAGAATATTGCCAAACCATGGAAGCTCCTCACCTCAAAAACATTCCTCGGTGATGGCCAATTCCTGATTACTTCAACCTTCTCAGGATCCATCTTTAGTTCATTTTCCGAGATTACAAAACCCAAATATATGAGTTTTGTTTGCATGAATGAGCACTTCTTCAAATTGATCAACAGTTTCTCCTGCTGCAGTCTTTTCATCACAATGGCCAAATGCCTCAAGTGTTCAGCCCTGGTTTTACTGAAAATCAGTATATCATCCAGGTACACCACCACAAATTTTCCAATGAATTCCCACAGGACTTCATTCATCAGCCTCATAAAAGTGTTGGGTGCATTTGTCAACCCAAATGGCATGACCAACCATTCGTACAAACCCTCGTTTGTTTTGAACGCTGTCTTCCATTCATCTCCCTCTCTCATCCGGATCTGATGGTATCCGCTCTTGAGATCTATTTTCGAAAAGTAATTTGCCCCACTTAGGCAATCCATCAAGTCGTCCATCCTCAGGAGTGGAAATTTGTACCTGATGGTGATCTTATTAATCGCTCTGGATTCTGTACACATCCTCCAGCCTCCATCCTTCTTCGGACTCAGTACTTTCGGAACAACACACAGACTAAGACTTTCCCTCACTAGTCCCTTATCCTGCAGATCATGAACCTGCCTTTTGACCTCCTCGTTCTCCTGAGGTGTCAACCTATACGCTGCCTTATTTGGAAAACTTTCTCCGGGTATGAGGTCAATGTGGTGACTCACACTCCTCATCGGTGGAAACGAACAAGGTAGTTCATCCACTATGATGTCAACGAACTCTCGAAGCAGTTCCTGAATCTCCTCTGGCAAGTCGTCCACTCTTGTGCTTGTCAGGACAATTCTCGGCTTTCTAACAACAAAGAACTGTGGATCCTCATCCTTCTCCAACTCTGTGAGAAGCTCTTTCCCACTCATGAGAAGTATCGTGCTGCTCACTTCCGGCTTCACTTCCTTAACCTTTCCCGGAAGCAGTGTATGTGAATTCCCATCCTTCTCTAAGGTGTATGTGTTCATCCTCCCATCATGAACCACATGTCTATCATACTGCCATGGTCTCCCCAATAAAACATGACAGACATCCATGGGAATGACATCGCATAAAATCTCATCCTTATAATCACCCATTTTAAAATTTACCAAGCATTGTTTCGTAACACATACCTGGTGTCCTTTCTGTAGCCATGTCACTTTGTAAGGACTCGGGTGCTTGTGCGTTTTCAGCTCCAGCTTCTCCACCATCTCGGTTGAAACGAGATTATCGGTGCTCCCACTGTCCACTATGACCTTGCATTTCCAGCCCTGGGTCTTGCAAGTCGTCCGGAACAATCTACACCTTTGAGCTGTATCTGCTTCTTTCTCAGGTTTCAAGAGAACTTTATGCACTGTCAGTGACTTCCCACTTCCAGTGTCTTCATCCTCCACATCACGCCTCTGTGCCTCAGCAACGTGAGTGTTTCCCTTGTCCACCTTCCTCTCTGGAAAATCAACGGATTTATGACCGTCTTTACCACACATGAAACATGTGATAACTCCTCCACGGCCTCTTCCTCTACCCCGGGTACGAGGAAAAGTATTTGCATCAGCATATCCTCCTTGCTGATTATCTTGCTGTCTCCTCGGCTCAAAATTCTGCTGCCCCTGCTGTGAGGTTCCACCTCCTTCAGCTCTACCCTAAGGCCTCTTCCAATCCTCCTTGGGCTTCTTTGGTCTCTCTTGGGCAACTGTCTTGCCTCTAGGCTGGCTTCTGCCTCGCACTCATTGTCCCTGCTTGCGGCTCAGCTTCTCCTCAGCTTTCAAAGCCATTTGGTACGCATCCTCAATAGTGAGAATGGTAACCATGCTCAGCTCATCCTGAATGTCATACCTGAGACCATTCAGATATCTCGCCACCTTTTCGTCATCACTTTCCCGATGCCCAGCTCGAATGTTGAGCCTGTAGAACTCCTCGGTGTACTCTTTCACCGTCATCAACTTCTGCCTCAGGTTCTGCATGCACCTGAACAAAGTGATCTGGTAGTCCCTCGGAATGAACTTCACCTTCATCTTGGCGATCATCCGATCCCAGCTCTTGATTTTTTGTTTTCCTTTGGAACGTATGTCTGCCTGCAGCTCGTCCCACCATAAGGTTGCATGTCCCTTCAGCTTCGTGACAGCATGTCTCACCTTCTTGTCCTCTTCGATGTCTTCATAGTCGAAGTAGGTGTCGAGCGCTCGGATCCAATCCAACAACTCCTCAGCATTTAGACTTCCCTCATAGACGGGAATGTCCATCTTCGTCTTCGAGCTCATCCTCGAAATGGCTTTGATCAACCTCTCTGTCGAGGCATCTTCTGCTGAGACCTCTTCTTGGTCATGTCCAGCTTCCTCTTCAATCTCGGGATCGTTGAACTCTGCTGCACCCATTCCACGCCTCTGGGTGGTCTCCATATATTCGAGTCTCGCCCTGAGATCTCGTATTTGACGCTCCATTTCAGGATTCCCTGCCTACCTACCCCTTCTCCGGGCATCCCTGTCCTCACGATCAGGTGACTGCCTTTCTCTCCTGGGCGACATTATTTCTCTTCTATCTCTGATTCATAAAGCAAAAGTACTCCCGCTCTGATACCACTCTGACGCAACATGCCCCTCAGTGGACGATCGCTCCACCAGGACCTTCACTATCCACGGCCCGAAGGGTTCAAGCCCCTCCTTATTCCCCTCGGGAATTCCTTACCCATAGAAATACTACCGCGCGATTCTCCCTTTTGTAAATCGGGAGATCGGATCTCGCGATATCGTGAGACTCACATTAACATTCTCATGCAATGGAATGTCGAGTCCCAAACGCTGATGGTCAACGGTCAAATCTCGGGATATCACTACTCGCGACACCGAGCCCTTGTGTTTTGAACCTCCGAGTACCGAAGTGCCGATCCTCGATTAAAGGCCACCTGTCCTTCGCTTAGTCTCTTGGGCCCGCACTGCCACGTTAATCTCGGGATTTCGCGGATCGCGAATCCACGACACCAAGTTTCCCTGCGGCTGGAAACCCCGAATACCGAAAACCCGATACTCTGGATTCGTGCCACCTGTCTCTCCGAGGATCGACAAATCCCACTAAATCGGGAAATCACGGATCACGATTTCGATGTGCATGTAATCTTTTCACTCGTCAACCCCGATTTCCCGATAGACGATGGTAACCAAACTCCTCCATGCACCTGCGAGTTAACTCCCTTGCAACTACTCCACGATCTGACGGTCTGTGGGGTTTCGAAGATTTACTCGATAGCTTACATCGTCGATTCTCTTCCTCTATGAAGAAACCTCCGTTCTACCACCTTCGTCCTGTATGGTCGCTACTGGTTTTGGTCCCACAGCGAACCAAAGGAACTATTCCTCCTGAGCTTTTGTTCCTCTGACTCCTTCAGAGAACTTTCACGCATCTCCTGGGCAACACTCTTCGACCTTCAACCGCTCTCCAAGTGTTAAAGTCACCCGGGTCCTGTGCATTCACGCTCACAACAACCTCGACCCCGTCCTTCTCAGACTTGCTACTGAGACCTCACATCCAACCTGCACTCACCTACAATGTTCGAGCAACGCGAATCGACTCAAGGCAAAAGAGAACAAAATTTCAACTACTTAGCCTCCTCGACGCACTCTATGCGGAGGTATTCGACTGCACTCGATGCATGAATATTCTGGCCTAAGCAGAGAAACAATTGAAACTCATTCCCTCAGGTTACGAACCTGATACGCAATCACATATGCAGCATATAACAGATAAGCATAGAAGGAAGCCAACATGCAAAGGCATAATATCAACAACACATAGAGCTCAAACACATCCATGGAATTGAATCAAAGTCCTTCCTATTAATTCAATATCTGTACATGGGGTTCTTCACAACTCTATCCTCTGCTCTCTTCTTGCTCTTTTTTTTTTCTTATCTGAATGAGAATGTTCTATCTTACAATGATCCAAGGGAGGGTGTCTAAACTCCGTTTTCCCTCTCGAAAGGTGACTGTCTAATCTATCATAAAATTCTATCTAACAGCCTTAATAGCGTTAAATTCCTTCCTATCTATAACATAATACAAGTGCATCGGCTTTAAATGCCTTTTGTTAAATGGCGACGCAACACTACCAAGGTGGAATTCAAAATTTGAGGTTCGCTGGCTTGTCCAGCTGTATGTTCTCCTTTCTCCACACGCACTCGGAAGATGGAGTCGTTGATGCTCCTGCATCATTATCTATTACTCAGTGGCGTGATTGATCATTTTTTGTATTTTCTTCAGTTGATCGTGTTGTGTTGAATTGCGTCGCTCCTTATATTTATGAGTTGATTATGCATCATTGTTAATTATGTTAATCTGTTTATTGTCTCATTATTAAATTATGATGATGTGTATCTTGTGATGTTGTTAATTATTTCATGACAATTTTAAATTTCTAATGCATAGAAAAAAAAATTACGTATTACACATCATTGTTTGTTGTCGTAACGGAGGGGTCGTTATAGGGACATTACAATTATGATCTTCCTAAATCCATACAATGAGATTCTTTCAAGTACATTTTACTACCCATTTCATGTGGGATTAATCCATCTTGGACTTAGTAATGATAAGGAAAGGAGTGAACCATCCTTGTCAAATGGTATAGATTTAAAGCATCATCCACGACATTTTATTTACCCTTCTTACATATGATCACATAGTCATAACCCAACATCTTTGTGACACATTTATGTTGATGTGGTGAAGACAATTATTGTTTGAGGGAGTACTTTACACTATGACGGTCACTATTGATTTGAAAATTATTCTCTATGAGGTATGGATGTGAAGTCTCCATTGCATGAAGGATAGCCATCATTTCCTCGCTATATTTTGATTTTCCCTAATTGTGGTTACACAATTACCTTCTCACCTCTATCTCTCTTCCTCTATTTCTCTATCCCTCTCTCTCTCTGTCAATATCTCCGGCAGAACAACAATCATAGCTCTATATCTCTCTCACTCACTTCCTCTCTTGTTACCCCTCCCTTCTTCCCCCCTCTCTCCCCCTCCTCTCTCTCTTTAATATTATCTATCTCTACCTCACTCTCTCTCCCCTCCCCCCCTCCTTCTCTCTCTCATTTAAAGAAGGGATATGAATCCCTATTGGGGTCGGGGTGGGGCTATGGACTTGACATGAAGGTCATAGCATTATAGGTAAGGGACAAATAAAAGATAAAATCAGTGGCCTATGGGAAGATGGGGAAGTAGGTATAAGAAAGGAGGGATATTAAACAAAGGGGGGTAGATGAGGAGTAGAGGAGGTGAGGGAAAAGAGAGGGATATAGGTGATACCTAGGGAGGAAATCATGAGGGGGTGCGATGAGAGGGGAAAAGGGAGGGGGTGAGAAGAGGTGAAGGATCGATAAAGGAAAGGAGGGAGGAAATATGAAGGGGTAGAATAAGAGAAGATAAGGTATGGTTGGAGGGGAAGGGGGGATGTGGTGGTATATGGAGGTGAGAATAGCCAAAAGGATGATGATTAGGGGAAGGGGACTAGTGGGAATTAAAGAAAGGATGGAAAATACGTAGGAAGGTTGGGAGAGATGGTTATGAGAGAAAAAATGTTGATGTGAATGGGAGGAAAAGGGTTAGGGAGGCTAAGAGGTTGATATATGTGAGATAAGGAGAGGTGGGCATCATGGGATGGTGTGAGAGGAGAAAAGGGGGAGGAGGTGAGAAAAGGTGAAGGTAAATGGGTAGGGGAGGAGGGGTGGTGGGCATAAAGGATAGGAGGAAGGAGCCAAGGGGGAGATGAGGCAAGTTGAATGGGGAGTTGGAGAGGAGGAGAGGATTTGAGGTTTGGATAGGGATGAAGGGGGATGTGGTGCAATATGGGAAGGTGGATATTATTGGTAGAAGGAGAGAATTGCATGAATGTGTTTGAAGAGGAGGTGAGCTATGAGGGAAGGTTGATGGGTATGGGTGGAAAAGGGGGAGGGGAGAGAATAGGTGGAGATAGGTGACACAAGGGGAGGTGGATATCAAGGGGTTTTGCAAGAGAGTAAAAGGGGTAGAGGGTGAGAATACACAAAGGTTCGATTTATATTGGATGGAGATAGGTGACACCATGATAGATGTGATACCAGGAGATGTGGGCATGAGGGGGATTGGGTGAGAGAAGAAAAGGGGGAGGAGGTGAGAATATGTAGAATTAGGCATAAAATTACATGCATGATCTATGTACATTCACATTCTCTTAGAATATAGATGTTCTCTAGGAATGTGCACACGTTCCTAGAGTGCACGTGAATTATTTTCATTTCAATTTATTTTTCCAAGCAGGAGTGAAAACTCTAGCATATGTGTTTTTTGAGTTGTTTTTCTTAGATTTAGGTTGTAGGTGAAAATCTTAGTGGTTTGGGTTGCAAATACATTAAAACATCCATTTTTCTAAATACCTCTCAATCTCTCTATTTTTGACATTATTTGTCTATAGGATACACAAATTCTTTGTCGATAAAAATACAAACACATATAGAGTCAGTTATGAATATTCCAAATATATAATTTTAAAGAAAAAAATAATATTGTTTACTATTTTTAACATATTTATTGACAAATATCATTATCTTAAAATAAATACCTCTTTTATTTCTCATAAAACTTTTGTTTGCCTTAATTTTTTTTTAAATAAGTTATATGCTACACTAGTATAGACTGAGATCTATAATCTAGGGAAAAACAAAAAAAATGTTTCATAATGTTAATATCCTTCTACCGAGCACTAATGGAAGGCCTTGTAATTTCAAGGATATAAATAATTTCATAATTTAAAAAACATATAAAATTAACATAATAATTTTTGAAAAAATAGTTGTGCACAAGAGCAATGTGTTCTCTATAATTTTACAATTTTTTTTAATGAAATTCCATTGTATATGTACTCAACGCTAGCGCTATCAAAACACGCATATTAAATTTTGTATGAAAAATAGCATACCATTGTTAGGAAAACTCAAATTTCACATGGTCATACACAATTTCTATTAATAAAAATTATATATTAGTAATTTTCTAATTTGAATATGGCATATTCAAATTCATCCTGAAAGAACCTTGAATCATTCCTCCAAGTGTAATGTCCTCCTCGTTATGACAACAACTCTGATAACAGGTGAAATTTTTTTTGTTTTTAAAAGTGTGTGTGCGCGTGTAAAAAGGAACATACACACTTGAATCTACGTCGCCACCCGACGACTAACAAGACACAACCACGATGATCACAATAAGAAGACATAAGGCACACAACAAGTAACTGCAAGCATTAAATGACGTACTGTGTTATGTACAATACGAAAACAGATGGAAGAATCCATAGTAGTATATTTTACTATTTCTGCACAGGAAAGTAGGGCGTTTAATCTTATTTCTTTGCTCTGGAGAGAGAGAAGGTTAGATAGGCTCCTGGCCGACTGCTCAGGAAGAAACTAGTAATCTTCGTCAGGTGTGTCGCAAGAGTGGAAACCCTGCCTTTAAAGGGCCCAAGACTCTTGATACAATACTAGATTCTTTACACAGAAAATAATCACAAACACAGACTTATATACAAAGAGACTAGCTTTATCAAATTGAAGAGTCTGATATCATGCAACTATGAGTTCAGATAATTCCAATTTAGTACTAACCCTGAAATTAATTAACAATCTCAATAAATCCTATATACTACAAATACCATAACATTACCATAACATTATCTTAACACCCTCACATCTTATGTTATAATAACCTTGCAACTAAAACATCAATCACCAATCACATTACTCCTTGTATTCTACCAATGAAATGAAGTTACAATAAATTTACCATAAAATAAATCAACATTACATTTATATTACCATTAAAATGATAACTACATCCACATCAACAGATACATAAGTAGTGCATTAACATTAAACGTCTGATTACCTTATCATTACCATAAAACGAATAACATCGACATAGTTTTACCGTAAGCATTAACATTAAGCATTACTTCACATTAAACATTACTAGAAACCACAATAACATTAGCATTAACATTACCATAACTAAGCATTACTTTACACTGATCATTCCCTATAACAATAATAACATTAATATCAAATCATAACTAAACGGTTTAAAGCATGGTACAATGAACTAGTTTCAACATCTATTTAAATGCGAACTAAGCTAAACTAAGGAATTGCCGAGATCCCCAAGGGTTGAATAGATCCAAAAATTATAGAAATGGGGGTCACTTATGATAGTTCATTTTTCTCACTAATTAATGATAAACTAAAAGAATTTAAATTAGCCTCCTTGGAAGGGGCTATTATAAATCACCAATTGGACACACAAAAAAAAATAATATTGATAACACTAGGTGGATGCATTATAAAATGATATAAAAATAAATTGTCCTGTGGACACATAAAATAATAATAATAGCAGGGAAGCCCGTGGAGAGCACGTACCCATTTAGTCTCTCCCCAAAGTGTAATTTACACATTCTTGATTTATCATGAGCCCAATATCTAAGTCAACAACCACGACTATAGTCATCACCGAAAGATTGGAACTTGAGTCCAAGTGTCAACACCAAGCGAGTATCCAATGTAAGCATGTGAGTCCTTCCATTATGAACTATGCATCGGCGGAAGTAGATGCCGAAGGGGGAAGGATACAGGAAAGGTGCTGAGGATGGTGCCTCCACTGGTTGGGTAACCCAAGGTTTCGAAAGGGAAACTACAGGAAGGACACAGTGATAACAGAGGGCATTTCAAGCACTAGAATCATTTCATAAGAGAGGTATCAACCCAGAAAATGCATGGATATGAGAATCCCCAAATCGCAAAGACTTTAACACATTTTCAGAATATTGGAAACCACCAATTTCCAGGTTTTAAAAAAAGGAAAGTGTTGATTTCGGTGACCCAATCGCTAGCAACAAGGACAACTGGGAAGAGTTAAATTGAAGGGAAAGAACATCTATAATTAAGGATACGTAGCCCCCTTTTGAAGGAAAAATCCGCGAAAAAACTCCAGTTCGCTGAGGTAAAAACGCTTAAGAGAAAAGTTGATTTCTGGGGTTAAAACGGAAGGGGAAATTTCTAGTTGCAGAGGTAAAATGTGAAGAGGAACAATTTGTTGCCAAGGTTGAAATGCATGGGGAAATTTCCAGTTTGTAGAGGTAAAAACATGAAGAGAAAACCAGTTGCCAGAGGTTGAAATGCATGGAGAAATTTTCCACTTTGCAAAGGTAAAAACGTGAAGTGAAAATCTATTGCCAGAGGTTGAAATGCATGGAGAAATTTTCCACTTTGCAAAGGTAAAAATGTGAAGAGAAAATTTCTTGCCAGAGGTTGAAATGCATGGAGAAATTTCCAGTTTGTAGAGGTAAAACCGTGAAGAGAAAACCAGTTGCCAGAGGTTGAAATGCATGGAGAAATTTCCAGTTTGTAGAGGTAAAAACGTGAAGAGAAAACCAGTTGCCAAAGGTTGAAATGCATGGAGAAAAATCAGTTGATGAAAGGGAATGCAAGGAGAATATCCAAGGATACTCACTGATTGACTGGTTTGATGAAGGTATAAAGTAATGAGAACACCCAACGTAGCTGTGGATTCTGCCATTTAAAAAAAAGTAGAGGAAGGAAAGTTTGGTAAAAATTAGCAACTGTTAGAAGTAGTCAAGGCCAACAGGATCCTCTATTTCATGGACCTAGACCATTTATGGAGGCAAACGATTACTACTAAAGTGTTCACTTCCAACCTAAATATCAGACCTATAGATTCAGAATTATAAATTCAGACATAAAATTCAGAAATTGGATCAAACCTAAAATTCAGTCATAAAAATGGACAATCATGATCGCCGAAGTAACTAAATATGCATTCTACTCTACCAAATAAAAATCATATTTTTGCCTCAATGTCGTCCTCGAGTGTCGTTCGCACGCTCCGTCCCTCTCATGCTTGCCGACCGTCGAGACTACACCAGTACCTCCCAGCCAATTGCTACGAGTACTCTGCTTCCCCCTCAGCCCCCCGAGCTGCAAAGGGGCCACACACTATCCAAATGGTATGTCTAGCTTCCCAGCTCGCCTTGCAAGGCTGAGCTACCACTCCTATCTAAGCTGGAAAATCCCAACTCTCCACAAGTAATTAGTCAAGTCACAAATCCGGAAGCATAATGTTACACTAACAACTGATCCCTTCTTCCTCATCTTCCCTTTCTTTTATAGAGTTTTCCAAACCTCACACTTTCCCTAAATCACTTTTAAATTAAGTTTAAATGAAAATCCTCTAAAAATTCTATGCCGTACAAGTGTCATTCATCCCCCACGTTTCTCCAATAATTATTTTCTTTAAATTTATTAATTGTCTCATTTCCCTCACCCACCTAGAGTTGCTCTTAAATTTACTCCTAGGTGTTCCTAGATCCCCTTACATGTTTTAAATACTTTCCCTAAAATGAAGTTGCTAATTTGGTTCATTTTAGAAGGTTCTTAATTGCAGATTCTTTACTATGTTGACCTCGCTTTTTACCATAAGTTCCCATATTTCCTTTATTATGTTTCATCCATTACTTAGTTTCCTAATTCTTATTATTCCCTTCTTTCCCCTTTTTAATAGGGCCAAAATGGCAATTGCGCTATTTACTCTTTTCCTTTATTATTAATTTGAAATCTTTTTAC
>JZKD02S1591667.1:698471-716657 GCA_000966675.3 Picea glauca
AATTTGAAATCTTTTTACACTTTCACAAGTTAAATAATTATTTCTTCTTTACAATTTAAAACCACGGATTTTAATTAAATTAAAACTCTCTTCATTTTACCCCAAAAATTATGAACACTAAAACTATAACTTATGTGGTTTTTAGTTTAAATTTTTATTTTTATTTTTATAGGGTCTTTTCTTAAGGTTAAACAAAATTTTGTTCTAGAGAAGTTTTAGACTTAGGACTTAGATTCTGAACTGGGCGACAATTATTTAGGGAAGTCATTTTAAGAATTTATTGATGTGTTAAAAGTCTTAGGGCCATATAGGTTTGTTCCTTCATCAACATCAATGCGACGTGCCCTTCAAGATGCACCACGTGCTCCAAGGGTGCCACTCGCCTCGTTTGTTTCTTTTGTGTGACCTACCCTTTATGATGCACCACATGCTCCAAGGGTGCCACTCGCCTCGTTCATTTATTATGCGCGACGTGCCCTTCAAGATGCACCACGTGCTCCAAGGGTTCCACTCACCAAATTGTGTTTCTTTTGCGCGACGTGCCCTTCAGGATGCACCACGTGCTCCAAGGGTGCCACTCGCCAACTTTATTGATTGGTAGACATCTATAACCCCTAGAGTAAACACTCTACCAGGTGAACTTGTGGGAGACTAAGGGCTCTAAGAAATAATGGCCCCGCCTTATTGCGCACCCCTTAGAATCATCGTGAGCGACTGTCACATTTTGCCCTCACGACATCATGGATCCTCTTGAACTAGGTAATCATTAACATACAGTTCGAGCCATGGTGGGAGTGCTAGTAGGCTGCAGTAGGGCTGCTATCCACACCTCTCCCTGAACCTCTCTAGAAATCGTGTGTGTGACCCCTTTACTCCATATGTGAGTCTGGTCGAAAAGATATCGTCAGCCTGCATCATCAACAATCGTTTCAGAACATGTCAACATCATATCATTAAATCAATGAAATATCACAGTAAATAAATCAACCCAAATAGCACACTCCATGACACAATCCGGAGTCCAAGGGGTTCCACCGATGCCTCTGCATCCTCAAGGTCCAAACCCTGCACACTCAATAAAACTGATTCAATAGCACCTGTCTACGTCAAAGTAGTAAAACATCATGTCATATATCATAACGCATCATAATCAAGGATAGTGTTTTAACATCATAAAAGTCTAGATCACTTGCGAGCAAGTGTCCTCAAAGAATAATTTTTCTCAATGCGCCAGAGCAGGATGTTACATAAGTCTATCATAGGTATAATTTTATACCCCCTCTTGGTATAAAATTCATCCTGAAGTTTCTCAGTATAAATGCCAAAATAAAAGTACCACAGTATCATAAGTCTATCTATCAAACAAAAATGGGAACTGTTGGCGCATATCATATGCATCCTCCCAGGTCGTTGAGTGCGGACTATAATTGTCCCACTGTACCTTGACTTAATCTATCGTTCGACGTCGTAACTGTCGAATGCGATGATCTAAGATGCGAAATGTCTCAGCCATGAGTGATCCCTCGTCTGATACCTGTAAGGAAATCGTGTCAATCATGTGTATAGGATCACTAATATAATGTCTCAAAACAGATACATGAAAAACATCGTGCATATGCCTCGAAGAATCAGGCAAGGCTAGTCGATAGGCCATGGGACCCTTTCTCTCCACAATATCAAAAGGTCCCATGAACCTAAGAGAGAGTTTAGCTCCCTTTCCAAACTTGATCGAACTCTTATGCAATTTAACCCGCAAGAAGACTCGATCGCCGACCTTGTAGCTATGGTCAACTCGGTGCGCATCTGCATAACTCCTCTGTCGATCATGCGCTTCTTTAATCCTTTGTCTTATGGTTTGCATTTTCTCTTCCATTTCTTGGATCGCTTATGGTCCCACCAGAACACTATCCTCAAGCCGATCCCAACTCAAGGGTGTCCGACACGGTCGCCCATAAAGAAACTCAAAAGATGCCATCTTAATGGTGCTCTGGTAACTGTTCTTATAAGCGAACTCTACTAGAGGCAAGAATTCCTCCCAAAAATTTTGTTGGTCCATCACGTACATGTGCAACATGTCTTCCAAGGTTTGGTTCATTATTTCGGTCTGTCCGTTAGTCTCTGGGTGATACGCAATACTAAAATTAAGTTGGATTCCCAAGGCCTCTTGGAAACTCATCCAAAATCGTCCAGTAAACACTGATCCTTGATCGGATATAATCCTCTTAGGCACGCCATGCAGCCTCGCAATCTCACTGGTGAAAACTCTTGCTATGTTAGGTGCCTGATAAGTCATATGCATAGGAATAAAGTGAGCACTCTTCGTCAGAGCATCTACTACTACAAAAATCGAGTCGTGTCTCCTTGCCGTCAGTGGCAATCCAACAATAAAATCCATCGAAATAACTTCCCATTTTGATTCCGGAATGGCATGTGGTTGAATTAATCCTACCTGGTGTCTATGTTCAGCCTTTACCTGCTGACACTCTAGACATCTAGCCACAAAGTTGACTATGTCAGCCTTCATTCCCTTCCAGAAGAATAAGGGTTTAAGGTCTGCCCTCATCTTCGTTACTCCTGGGTGAGCCATGTAAACTGCTTTATGAGCCTTGCTCAGGATAAACATCCTCAACTCGTCGTTTGGTGGTACATAAGTCTGACCTCTAAACCTCAATAACCCATCGCTATCAAATGAAAATTCCTCATATCGTGGTACCATCATGGTGTTTTGTTCGATAAAACCCTCGACCTCTTTGTACCAGTCATCATCACGCTGTAAAGTGAGAATCTTCTCACGTAGATTTGTCTGAAGAGGCAACACTGAAAATATGCGTGGCCTCCGACTCAAAGCATCCGCCACTCAGTTCACCATTCCCTTTATGTAGGTAATCTCAAAGTTGTACTCGCCAAGCAATTCCAACCAACGCTGTTGTCACGCGTTCAAGTCGCTTTGCATAAAAATGTGATGTAGTCCACAATGATCAGTCTTTAGTTCAAATTTTTGTCCAACCATGTAGTGTCTCCAAACCTTCAAAGCATATACGATGGCTAATAAATCCAAATCATGCATCGCGTAGTTTTCCTTACGCCTTCTCAGTTTTCTCAAAATGTAACCAATCACTCGTCTGTCTTGCATCAAGACTTTGCCTAAACCTTCCTTGGATGTGTCCGTGCATACCAAGAAGTCCGCGTCCATGTCAGGGAATTTTAGTATCGGTGTTGTTGTCAACAACTCTTTAAGCCTCCGAAATGATTCCGCGCATTTCTTGGTCCAAACAAACTTCTTGTTTTTCTTCTGCAATTTTGTGATTGGATTTGCTATCTTCGAAAATCCTTCGACAAACCGTCGATAGTATCTTGCTAAACCCATAAAAATATGCACTTCTGTGAAATTCATCGACGCTGTCCATTCCATAATAGCCTCAACCTTAGCTGGATCGACAACGATACCTTCACCGGAGATGACATGCCCTAAGTGGTGAATCCTCGATTGATAAAAAGAGAATTTGGACAACTTCCCATACAATTTGTGCTCTTATAGACACTGTAGTACCAAGCGCAAGTGCTCGTCATTCTCCTCCGTCATCCGAGAGTAGATCAAGATATCATCAATGAATACTTGGATGAACTTGTCCAAGTATTCATGGAACACCTTGTTCATCAAACTCATGAATACCCCTGGGGTGTTTGTCAGTCCAAACGGTCAAAAAATAAACTCGTAATGTCCAAATATCGTCTTAAAGGCGGTCTTAGGGACGTCATCCTCCTTGATCTGTAACTGGTGATACCCTGATCGCAAATCGATCTTGGAGAACACCATCACACCCTTCATTTGATCGAACAGATCATCAATTCTTGGTAAGGGATATTGATTCTTGATCGTACCCTTGTTCAATTGATGGTAGTCAATGTAAAGCCTCCATGATCTGTCCTTCTTTCATATGAAAATAACTGGTGCACCCCACGGTGACACACTAGGGCGTATCAGTTCCTAGTCCAACAACTTCTTCAGTTGCATTTTCAGCTCTTGCAACTCCGAGGTCGACATCCAATAAGGCGTTCTTGCTATCGGTTCGGTCCCCCATTTCAGGTCTATGGTAAACTCCACTTCTCTTTCTGGCGACATCCCAGGCAACTCCTCTGGAAATACGTCCGCAACTCCTTCACCATTGGAAGGTGTTCTAGACCTTTCGCTACTCCCTTTTCATTTAGTGTGAGGATCGCATAAAGCTTGCACCCCTTGTGCATACTCTTCCGTAACTGTAAGGAAGAGACGAACCTGAGGGATACTCCCTGGTTCCGTCCTCAAATCACACGTCTCTGTCCTTCATCATCAACCAAGCTCAACCGTTGCATCTTACAATTGTGTATTGCCTCATGCGATTCCAACCAATCCATACCAATCATGACGTCATAAGATCCTAAGATCGTGACGTACAAGTTGACCCTCGTGATAAACTCTCCCAGGTTAAGGGCACAGCCTGTAACCTTTCCTCCAACCTTTTGTTTGGCTCCTGAAGCCATCTTGACGAAGCTAAACTCGTCCTATTCGACTGCCTTTACCTTAATCCTTTTTAGCGCCGCACCAGAAATGAAACTCTCAGTAGCACCTGGGTCTATCAAAATACTAAGGGTCTGGTCAACGACAATACCTGTCGTCTCGAGCACAGTCGACTGGTGCTCTGCCTGGCGGTTATTTACCGCTGCATGAATCCGATGGGCCTTGCCCATAACTCCCACTGTAGCGATTCCGGCTGATCCAAACACTCTGGTCCTCTCCATGGGACAGTCGCGCTGGTAGTGTGGCTCCCCACACGTCCAAACCCCTTCTTCGGCCCAGTAGTCCTGGTACCTAAAGTAGAAGATGATGGCCCACTGGCCTGGAACCTTGGTTTGTTCTGTTGAACAGGCCTAAACTGTTGTTGTTGCGGGCGACGCGGCCACTGATGTTGTGGTTCCTGATCAGGTGTCTACTGCTACGGCGGCGGTCGTTGGGGTGTAGTGAAAGTGGATCCCCTCTGGAAGCCACGATATTCCGACGTATGTCTCACTGGTGTCTGGTGTTGCGGCATTCCAGATGAACCCTACCCTACTGGTCTTGCTGGAGTCTTGGTTTGACCTCCGCTGATAAGCTCCTCCTCTGCTATGAGGGCCTTTTGGACGACGTTGTGCAAGGTTTGAGGCATCAAGATCCTAACCTTTGCACGCAAGCTGCCGTTAAGGCCAAACATGAACCTGTTGACCTTAAGTTTCTCTGTGTTGAGGTGTGGAGCATACCGGAGCAGCTCCAAAAAACGTGCCTCGTACTCGAGCACCATACGACCTCCCTGTCGTAATACATTGAACTCATTGATATGATGCTCAATGAATTCCTCTGAAAGATACCTCTCTTAGAACCATTCCTCGAACAATTCCCATGACACGTCTTTAACGGCCATGTTCAACTATGGCAGGAGCATCTTCCACCATAGAAGAGCACTTCCCTTCAGTTGAAGTACCACCATGTGGACTTTCATGTTGGAGGTATAATCGTGAAGTACGAAGCACATTGCCATATTCTCCAACCATGCCTTAGTGGCTACGCCATCCAGGGCACCAAAGAACTCAGGAAATTTAACCTTCTCGAGTTCACGATAAATGCTACCAGTAACGGCTGGTGCGCGTGGTGGAAACCCAGTAGGTGCCGATGCCCTGGCCTCATCTCTGTCCAATCAGCTGATCAGTGCCTCAGACATGCGCTGAAAAGACCTCATCATACCGACCACATCTCCAACTTCTATCTTCTCCTGTCCGAGAACTTGCTCGCCTCCCTGGGGGTTAGACCCCTCAGGTGTGGATGCTACTGGAGGCGTCACACCTCCTCCCCTAGCACCCCATTGTATGCCTCCGCAGTGTCCTCTAACTATGATTACCCACATGCACACAATCAACTCGATCAAGAAACAATATAATCAAATCTAATCAAGTCAACGGAAGTCGTAGTGAATCCCAAGTCGCGGGTCAAATCGGCTCTAATACCATATGTAACATCCTCCTCATTACGACAACAACTCTGATAACAGGTGAAAAATTTATTGTTTTTAAAAGTGCATGCATGTGTAAAAAGGAACAGACACACTTTATTCTACGTCGCCACCCGACGACTAACAAGACACAACCACGATGATCACAACAAGAAGACATAAGGCACACAACAAGTAACTGCAAGCATTAAACAATGTACTGTGTTATGTACAGTACGAACACAGATGGAAGAATCCATAGTAGTATATTTTACTATTTCTACACAGGAAAGCAGGGCGTTTAATCTTAGTTCTCTGCTCTGAAGAGAGAGAAGGTCAGATAGGCTCCTGGCCGACTGCTTAGGCAGAAACTAGTAATCTCCGTTAGGTGTGTCACAAGAGAGGAAAACCTCCCTTTAAAGGGCCTGAGACTCTTGATACGACACTCGATTCTTTACACAGAAAATAATCACACACACAGACTTATATATAGAGAGACTAGCTTTATCAAATCGAAGAGTCTGATATCATGCAACTGTGAGTTCGGACAATTCCAATTTAGTACTAACCCTGAAATTAATTAACAATCTCAATACATCCTATATACTGCAAATACCATAAAATTACCATAACATTATCTTAACACCCTCACATCTTATGTTATAATAACCTTGCAACTAAAACATCAATCACCAATCACATTACTCCTTGTATGCTACCAATGAAATTAAGTTACAATAACTTTACCATAAAATAAATCAACATTACATCTATATTACCATTAAAACGATAACTACATCCACATCAACAGATCCATAACTAGTGCATTAACATTAAACGTCTCATTACCTTATCATTACCATAAAATGAATAACATCGTCCTAGTTTTACCGTAAGCATTAACATTAAGCATTACTTCACATTAATCATTACTAGAAACCACAATGACATTAGCATTAACATTACCATAACTAAGCATTACTTTACACTGATCATTCCCTATAACAATAATAACATTAACATCAAATCATAACTAAACGGTTTAAAGCATGGTACAATGAACTAGTTTCAACATCTATTTAAATGCGAACTAAGATAAACTAAGGAATTTCCCAGATCCCCAAGGGTTGAATAGATCCAAAAATTATAGAAAGGGGGGTCACTTATGATAATTCATTCTTCTCACTAATTAATGATAAACTAAAAGAATTTAAATTAGCCTCCTTGAAAGGGGCTATTATAAATCGCCAATTGGACACAAAAAAAAATAATAATGATAACACTAGGTGGACGCATTATAAAATAATATAAAAAAAAATCGTCCTGTTGACACATAAAATAATAATAATAGTAGGGAAGCCCATGGAGAGCGCATACCCATTTAGTCTCTCCCCAAAGTGTAATTTACACATTCTCGATTTATCATGAGCCCAATATCTAAGTCAACAACCACGACTACAGTCATCACCGAAAGATTGGAACTTGAGTCCAAGTGTCAACACCAAGCGAGTATCCAAGGTAAGTATTGAGTCCTTCCATTATGCACTACACATCGGTGGAAGTAGATGCCGAAGGGGGAAGGATACAAGAAAGGGGCTGAGGATGGTGCCTCCACTGGTTGGGTAACCCAAGGTTTCAGAAGGGAAACTACAGGAAGGGAACAGTGATAACAGAGGATGTTTCAAGCACTAGAATCATTTCATAAGAGAGGAATCAACCCAGAAAATGCATGGATATGAGAATCCCCAAATCGTAAGGACTTTAACGCATTTTTAGAATATTGGAAACCACCAATTCGTAGGTTTTAAAAAAAGGAAAGTGTTGATTTCGGGGACCCAATTGCTAGCAACAAGGATGACTGGGAAGAGCTATAATTGAAGGGAAAGCGCAGCTATAATTAAGGATAGATAGCCCCCTTTTAAAGGAAAAATCGTCGAGAAAACTCTAGTTCGTTGAGGTAAAAATGCTTAAGAGAAAAGTCGATTTCTGACGTTAAAATGCAAGGGGAAATTTCTAGTTGCAGAGGTAAAATGTGAAGAGGAACAATTTGTTGCCAAGGTTGAAATGCAAGGGGAAATTTCCAGTTTGTAGAGGTAAAAACGTGAAGATAAAACCAGTTTCCAGAGGTTGAAATGCATGGATAAATTTTCCACTTTGCAAAGGTAAAAACGTGAAGAGAAAATCTGTCGCTAGAGGTTGAAATGCATGGAGAAATTTTCCACTTTGCAAAGGTAAAAATGTGAAGACAAAATCTGTTGCCAGAGGTTGAAATGCATGGAGAAATTTCCAGTTTGTAGAGGTAAAAATGTGAAGAGAAAACCAGTTGCCAGAGGTTGAAATGCATGGAGAAATTTCCAGTTTGTAGAGGTAAAAACGTGAAGAGAAAACCAGTTGCTAGAGGTTGAAATGCATGGAGAAAAATCTGTTGTTGAAAGGGAATGCAAGGAGAATATCCAAGGATACTCACTAATTGACTGGTTCAAGGAAGGTATAAAGTAATAAGAACACCCAATGTAGCCATGGATTCTACCATTTAAAAAAAAGTAGAGGAAGGACAGTTTGGTAAAAATTAGCAACTGTTAGTAGTATTCAAGGCCAACAGAATCCTCTGTTTCATGCACCTAGACCATTTATGGAGGCAAAGGATTACTACTAAAGTGTTCACTTCCAACCTAAATATCAGACCTATAGATTCAAAATTAAAAATTCAGACATAAAATTCAGAAATTGGATCAGACCTAAAATTCAGTCATAAAAATGGACAATCATGATCACCAAAGTAACTAAATATGCATTCTACTCTACCAAATAAAAATCATACCGTTGCCTCAATGTTGTTCCTGAGTGTCATTTGCGCGCTCCATCCCGCTCCTGCTTGCTGATCGTCGAGACTACACCGGTACCTCCCAGCCAATCGCTAGGGGTACTCTGCTTCCCCCTCAGCCCCCCGAGCCGCAAACGGACCACACACTATCCAGATGGTATTTCTAGCTTCCCAGATCGCCTCGCAAGGCTAAGCTGCCACCTATCCGAGCTGAAAAATCCCAACTCTCCATAAGTAATCAGTCAAGTCACAAATCCGACAGCATAACGTTACATTGACAGCGGAACCCTTCTTCCTCATATTCCCTTTCTTTTATATATTTTTCCAAACCTCACACTTTCCCTAAATCACTTTTAAATTAAGTTTAAATGAACATCCTCTAAAAATTCTCTGTCGTACAAGTGTCATTCATCCCCCACGTTTCTCCAATAATTATTTGCTTTAAATTTATTAATTGTCTCATTTCCCTCACCCACCTAGAGTTGCTCCTAAATTTACTCCTAGGTGTTATTAGATCCCCTTACATGTTTTAAATACTTTCCCTAAAATGAAGTTGCTAATTTAGTTCATTTTAGGAGGTTCTTAATTGCAGATTCCTTACTATGTTGACCTCGCTTTTTACCATGAGTTCCCATCTTTCCTTTATTATGTTTCCTCCATTACTTATTTTTCTAATTCTTATTATTCCCTTCTTTCCCCTTTTTAATAGGGCTAAAATTGCAGTTGCGCTATTTACTCTTTTCCTTTATTATTAATTTGAAATCTTTTTACACTTTCACAAGTTAAATAATTATTTCTTCTTTACAATTTAAAACCACGGATTTTAATTAAATTAAAACTCTCTTCATTTTACCCCAAAAATTATGAAGACTAAAACTATAACTTATGTGGTTTTTAGTTTAAATTTTTATTTTTATTTTTATAGGGTCTTTTCTTAAGGTTAAACAAAATTTTGTTCTATAGAAGTTTTAGACTTAGGACTTAGATTCTGAACTAGGCGACAATTATTTAGGGAAGTCGTTTTAAGAATTTATTAATGTGTTAAAATTCTTAGGGCCATCTAGGTTTGTTCCTTCATCAACATCAATGCGACGTGCCCTTCAGGACACACCACGTGCTCCAAGGGTGCCACTAGCCTCGTTTGTTTCTTTTTCGCGACGTGCCCTTCAAGATGCACCACGTGCTCCAAGGGTGCCACTCTCCTCATTCATTTCTTATGCACAATGTTCCCTTTAGGATGCACCACGTGCTCCAAGGGTTCCACTCACCAACTTGTGTTTCTTTTGTGCGACGTGCCCTTCAGGATGCACCACGTGCTCCAAGGGTGCCACTCGCCAACTTGACTGATTGGTAGACATCTATAACCCCTGGAGTCAACACTCCGCCAGGTGAACTTGTGGGAGACTAAGGGCTCTAAGGAATAAGGCCCCTTCCTTATTGCGCACCCCTTAGAATCATCGTGAGCGACTATCGCATTCTGCCCTCATGACATCATGGATCCTCTTGAACTAGGTAATCGTTAACCTACAGTTCGAGCCACGGCAGGAGTGCTAGTAGGCTGTGGCAGGGATGTTGTCCACACCTCTCCCTCAACCTCTCTGGAAATCATGTGTGTGACCCCTTTACTCCATATGTGAGTCTGGTCGGCAGGATATCATCAGCCTGCATCATCAACAATCGTGTTAGAACATGTCAACAACATATCATCAAATCAATGAAATATCACAGTAAAAAAATCCGGAGTCCAAGGGATTCCACCGATGCCTCTGCATCCTCAAGGTCCAAAACCCTGCACACTCAATAAAACTGAGTCAATAGCACCTGTCTACGTCAAAGCAGTAAAACAGCATGTCATCTATCATAACGCATCGTAATCAAGGATAATGTTTTAACATCATAAAAGTCTAGATCACTTGCGAGCCAGTGTCCTCAAAGAATAAGTTTTCTCAGTGCGCCAGAGCGGGATGTTACACCAAGTTAATATATTATTGTTTTTCCATGATTTCATTGCCATTAACAGGTCATGAGGAATAATATCTTGCACCCACCTTGTAGAAATATAAGGTGGTTAATCTCATGTTCATATTATGGATGTGGATGACTCTATATTAGAGTATGCTAAAGGTCAACGAATACATTTAGCTACAAAAATATTATCAAAGCTTGTATAAAGATGTCAAGTTCATTTTTAATTTCAATTTTTTCCTATGTTTGGGTGTAATAACCCTTTCATTTTTAATATCAAGTTTTTCCTATGTTTGGGTGTAATAACCCTCCATATGTCTGGATGTAAATGAGTAAAAAATTACAGAGAATTTAAACATTTGATTAATCCTAAAAGTAATTTAAATAATACATAACTACTTTCAACATTATAAAATGTAAAATAAAGTAAAGCATCACCTACTCAAAAATATAATTCCATTTGAGCATTTAGATTTTGTAAGTATTTTTTTTTTAAGCTAAGTATCAATTTTTTTTGTGTCCAACTTTTCAGGTGAACACTTCACTCATCATCATAGGAGAAACAGTTGTGAAAATAAATGTTTAACAATGTTGCAAAATAAGGTGAAACCCCAACTATATAGATTTGAGACAAAAGCGAGGGAAAAATGAAAAAGTAGGAAACAACAATATTTGTAAAAAAATTACTTAAAGTGAAATAATGAGTCAGGTTAAACTAAATTGAAATAAGAGGTCACATTCATGTTTAAATACAATAAAATTGAAATTTTAGTTCACAACTTGGTGCTGACAGAGAACCCTTATTTTAAGGAAAACATAAGATTATTAAAAACCTCACTTCATGTACTACCAGGTAGGTATAGATAGGAACTAATGAAGCAAAGACACAATAAACAAACAACCATTTCCTAGAATGGATTTCGAGATTGTTCACATATACTCAAAAACAAGGTTTAAAACAAATCCTGAATATTGTATTGTATTTGCATATGTAAGAATAGTATATTTTTTGGTTCTCTCCTCTAAAAGTAACGATTAGCAGTTTTATGGAGAATGATTTTTTTTAACTTCATTTTTTTTTATTAAAAATGCAAAGCATTTAGAAAAAAAAAACTTGGTATGAATTTGTTGATGATTACTCATTCAATAAAGCAGTAAGCAAAGAAGGTCAGAATTGGAATCATGCAATGAAAATGTTCTAAATGCATGAAATTAATTGTACAAAGAGGAAGCTTAAAGAGTTATAGTTACAAAATTATCCATTGAATTATGCTTCAATCTTGCAAAGAAGAGTGTTATCACGATGTTTTTTAAATAATAACTAAGAGTCTTCTCCCTGTCATACTAATGAAGATTATCTAAAAATATTCTCAATACTAATGAAGATTATCTAAAAATATTCGGAATGCAGTGTTTACACCACTCCATAAAGATATTACTAATAAAGGATAATAGATTATTCATATATTTTAAATCAGTTAATATCCATACTATCTTCGGGTTGGCTGTGGAGCCACAACACAAAATGAGCGCTCAAAAGGGAGCCACAACACAAAAGGCTACTGATGATTATGCATGAAAGAATCATGTTTGCGCTTAGAAGCGCAGCGCAGCCACCTTCAACTAAGTTTGAATAGGACCTCCTCTGGACCACTCCGCTCGCTGCCTGCTACTCTGTAGTTGTTTGGTGGAAAACCTGATGACTAATACCCAGAGTAGGCGGAAAACCTGATGACTAATACCGCAAATACAACTGTAGTTATCATACACAATTTTTTGGTTGCAATTTTTGTCACAAATATGAGTGCCTCCACTTAATTTAAAACGGTAAATTTTATCGCAACCATGTTCAGTAGCACATCTTCTATCACATTTATGAGCGATTACGTCTTCCTATTTTTTCAATAGGCTCAAAAAATACACAACATTTGTTGGCTTTTCAATCATCATCAAGGATTTACCACATATGTCCATGCTTAGGGTAACCTTCGGCTTCTTCACAAATGTCAATCCCTCTTTGTGAGATATGAAGGCCACTTGCGCCTAGAATCGAATCCGGGGGAGAGAAAACCTTCTCTAGCATTATAATCACCTCCCCTTCCATCAACATCGAAATTGAAGATTGGTAATCGAAAATTAAAATGGGAGATCAAAATAGGGAAATCTTCTCCATTGGAAACGAAAGTAAATACGTGTTGTCTCCAAGAATCTAATGGTGACTAAAATTATTCTAGACAATTTTGTTGAAACCCTAACTATTATCAATAATAGGACTCTTGACAGACATGACATGCAGATAATATAGAATTAGTATCTACCCTTGTGTTAGACTAACTTCATGGGTGCAAAATCAAGCCTAAACCTTACTATATTGTAAGGAAAGAGAGGGAGCTAGAACAAACTCTAAAATCCATCTCCGTACTTCTCTCGACACAATAAGAACATGAGGTGAAAAGGTTATAACGACAGAGGTATCTATTAACCAGAGTGGACAATACACTTCCATTTGAGTCGTCCTTCCATTCTAATCACATTGGTTGTACTCAAAGTTCTGAAATAATTCTACACATTTTTTTTTTTAATATAAAAGTTGAATCCAACAATTTCAACGAAGTAGTAGATTACCACTCTCTCAACAAAATATTTGAATATATAAATCAAGCGTAGTATTATTATATATCATCCAAAGAATTCTTCCATACATGTTAGTATACAAATTAAGTGTGAATATAAAAACTAGCAATGTAAATAATGTGACCAAAGAGTATTGATATATGAAGATATTATTCAAATTGGAAACTTGCATAACATCCCTTTGTTTGATTGCTAATCAAATGACTTCTCCAATAGCTCCCAACCAATGGTAGGGGTACTCTTCTTCCCCCTTAGTTCCCCAAGCTGCAAAAGAGTCACACAAATTTTTTTAGAAATTATAGCTCAAGCTTGCCCTCAGAAGGAGAGGCTTCCACCTCTTGCACAAATCTTGTAGCCCAACTCACACAAGAAAACTAGTCACATGAAAATTTGAAAATATTTTAGTCATCCATCAATAGGTGCTTTGCTTCTAACTATCCATTCCTGTTATAAGAATTTTCAACTTGACACTTGTCATTTCATGTATAATTAGATAATTTATAATAATTAATTAAGATATTATTCACTCCCAACACATGTCACTCTTCCCTCAAGTGTCACATGTTTTATTTATTTTTAATTAAATAAAATTTGAATTTTCCTCACCTCCAAAATTAGTTCCTAAATTTTCTCCTAGTTGTCCCTTAATTCCCCAAATTCTTGATAAATTAATTCCCCTTAATTTATTGTGTATCCTAACTAAATTATAGTTGGAGTTTGATTAAGACTCTTCTCTTAGTTAGGATTTAGAGTCTATATTGACTTAGGATTCTAACTCTATGTTGACAACCCATTCCCTCATGAAATAGTTTCTTTTTATTAAAAATATTTTTATTAATTTCATGCACGCATTCTACACATGTTTTAATTTTTTGTTCTCCCTTTTCTATATTTTTAATTAGTCTAATTTCCCTTAGACTCGTTTATATAAATTTTATTAAGCATAACAATTGGACTTAGATTTATTATGTTTCCAGTTTATAAATTTGTATAAGTTGATATTCTTTTTCTATGAGTTCTAAGTATTTGTTTTATTCTCTAAGGTATTCTAGATTTTTAATAACTCATTAATTTATTCATGCAATATGCCATTCAATACGCACCTACGTGCTCCAACTGTGTCAATCTCTGTTTGACTTAGTTTGGAATTTGTTTGACACTTGGATTCAATACTCCACTTGTTGATCTTGTGTGAGACTAAGGTCCTACTGAAGAATAAGGAATCCACCTTATTGCACTCCCCTCTGAAATTCTCGTTTGAGTTTATCTCAATCCTCCACCTCTCAAAAACAAGGTTGTTGTTAACCTTCAGTTCAAGTCACGACGGGAGTGATAGTAGGCTATGGCAGGGATGCTGCCACACCTCTCCCTCATCGATTTGATATATGTGCATGACCCCTTTACTCCATATATGAGTCAGATTAGAAAGCATCACCATGCTTTCATCCACTGAAAAAGATAATATTAATAACTCTTATACATGAAGTCCATAACTGGAATCATCATAATACATGCATAATAAAAATAATTACTCATAATCAAAGACAATAGTTCACTCCTTGACTCAACCCAGAGTCCAAGGAATTTTTCCAATGTCATGAAAATACTCATTGTGTCATGTCTCATTTTCAATACTCAACAATGACATCATTTTTAACTCATAAACCCAAGCAACTATTAAAAAAGTATCATGTTTAAACTAGATCACTTGCTTAGAAGTGTCCTAAAACTAAAAGAATAAATCAATGGTATGAATTGTGATCAATAAAACTAGATGCTACATTGAGTATGGAATTCATGCTAAGATGCTTGATATTTTTCCCGGGAAAATTTTTCCATAAATTTTCCTTTATCGCTTCATCATAGGCATCATAAGAGAGTGATTGCAAATAACCATTAAGATAATATTTTAAGGAATTTCAAGGGATTGGATCAAAATGTGGTAATGTTGGTGGAACAAGAAGATAATAGTAATACTGCACCTTTTTTTTCCTAGTTCATGGAGAATTTAAGTTATTACACTACTATGTTTCAATATTTGGATGTAACTCTTCCAAAGTGATAGAAAATAGCATGTAGTGTGGAGTAGCATTTCCTAGCATGTAATATAATGGATTTAATTTCTTATAAAGGTGCTAAAAGGGTGAAAATCCATGATATTTATGGGAAGTGGAGGTATCGTCTCACTATGGTTGGCTTTAAATATTATTCTCTAAGCTAACATGTCAACTTCATTACCAATGTCTTGAACTCCTCATTACCATAATTTTAGGTTAGTGTAAAAGGATTAATCTCTTTATCTAAGATAGTTAGATATGGAATTGATTATTTATTTTTCATAGAAGTAATGGGTTAGAATATCCTTTATCTAAGATAGTTAGACATGGAATTGATTATTTATTTTTCATAGAAGTAATGTGTTAGAATATCCTTCCTAATAAAGGAAATTGATTTTTTTTTGTGACTTCGGATAACTTATTTAAAACATTTATTAGTACATGTAAAATTTCATCAATAAGAGTTACATGAATGGAGCTAGTTTCTTATCTATTAGGTTATCAAAGATGGTATGGATAAATTCAAAATATGAAATTAAAGTGAACTAAAATCTAAAACATTTGTTAGAGGACATAATATTCCTTAAATAAACTTTAGAGGTCAAATAGAAATATTATTTGTGTCTCTCCTACAATGTATAGTAAATTTTTGTTTCAACATTTTGGTTTCTCATTTCTATGATGAGAAAATGTATAATAGTGGGTTACTAGGTTATCATATGTATGAACGATGAATAGTTAAAAACATTACAACAATACATATCCTACTTAATAAAATAATCTTTTTGTCTAATCATATGGATTATATTACTTAGAATCTAATAGAGTTGACATATATGTATATGAATAGATTAGAGACTACATTTCCTTGCCATGAATAAACATCAATATAAATTATAAATAGAAAGCAACATCTCTTGCATCTAATAGACAAATAAAAATAAGTTTCTACAAAACTCTATCAATGATCTCAATAAAACTCTATCACACACATATATATGAGAATTAATACATGTATACATACATACCTACATATATGTGTAGGTAATATATCCTAATTAAATTAAGGAAAATACTTTGAATGGAGGATGATACCGAAACCCAAAATACATCTTACCAAGTAGCTAGAAATACGATCCTCTAACCTAAACCTGAGTGTCCCAATCCTTAAGAAAACAGAGTTTGAAACTACAATATGGATGATATTATGTGGAGTAATTCAACATGAAATAATTTTATAATATTAAAATGTTTAATTTAATTTTACTGTTACTTTAACCCACCATTTTGTAGTTTTAAAAAAATCAAATATGACAAAATATATTTCATGTTATTTTTAATGTTATCCACATTAAACACCATCCTGCTTGTGATATTCAATTCCAAGCACCACAACAAATCCTTGTCAAATATTGATTAATTTTCCAAGGTCCAACTCATAATTGATATCTTTCTAAAGGAATATTGATGGTTTCACAAATGGGAAATAGGTAGAAAGTCCGTTACTTAAACTTACATCTTACAATGTGAGTTATTGAAGGCCTTCCCGGAAAATTCCTTCGATGTGATTGTGACAAAAGGAATTCCATCATAATTAAGAATTTTAGTTACATGACAAATCCCTCAATATAAAAAAACATATCATATCTTAAACCTTCGATTTTCCATTTGTGGATATGTTTCTTTCTGCAAGACATCCGCATCATTACTATTATATTTCAATAACAATAACTTGTTACCTAGAATAACGATGTAAAGAATATGGAATTGGAATTACATCATCCTAGGAGGATAATAATGGTATCTTGCACATATTTTTCCTCTTTCCATAAATTTATTTAGGGGTGAATTGTTCTATATTATTGTGTGTTGCCACCTTCTAAGGAAACATGGAATTACTTCATCCCTCTATTTTTTCTTGGAAACATAGAGAGCATTCCTTCCATATTTACATCTAGTTCACAACATACTAATACCTTTAGAAACCAATACAACACTTTTTATAAAATTGCACTAAGAAAAAATAATTAATTTGATCAAAGACGAATGACTATAAAACTCATATACCATTATAGGAATAATAAGGAACTAAGATCACTTTATAAACCCTCTTTTCTCTCTAAAATATAGAAGATGCCACCGTATCTTTCCATCCACATCCTATTATGACCCTATCATGACAACAACAGTGTGTTATAAATAATTATATAAACCTAAATCTACTAAAAGTTTATTCCTAGCATTAGCATTGTGTTGCATATAAATTGCTTCAAATGATCAAAACAATATTGAAATTTCTAAGTTCATAGAATGGGTTGGGTGTGGTTTTAGGTCTCCTAGCTCCCAACTCATTACCCACTTTTATTTTTTTTAAATGATAAAAAAGATAATGAAGAAGATTAGTTTCTAAATCCAACAAAGAAAAAAAAAACCTATATTTTTATATAATAAAATAAAATTGTCTATAAATTTATATTGCCTAATTCTCCTTTAAGTTTGGTAGAAAAAAATAATTAAAAAACAAAACTTGCAATAAGCCAATATGAAAAATCACAAATTAACTTAGATCATATGTATTGTATTTTATATCTTAAATGAGTAGAAATGACATATGCTAGCATAAAATCCAATGTAATAATTAATGAAATATGACAAAATTCTAATGAAATCCTTAAGGTGAAGCCAAACTATGTGTATTTGCAACATG